>JAFEMH010005582.1:0-155000 GCA_022495995.1 Adenophora triphylla var. japonica | reverse complement strand
TATGAAAAAATGCAATTAAATATCTATCCAAGAGTTAATATAATAATAATTAAAGGAATACAAATTATATATATACGTATACTACATATATAAGATAAAACATATAGGGAGTACGAAATAATATACTACCCTCCGTCCCATTAGTATCCACACAGTTACTGTTCACGCGTAGATTAAGAAAAAAAATAATAATATAAATGTTGTTAGTGTAAAAGTAAAATAGGAGAGAGAATGAGTGGAGGGAATAGTAAATTATAATGGTGTTGTGAGTATTAAAATAATGTAGGAGAGAGAATGAGTGAAGGGAATAGTAAAGATTCCTTTCCATTTTAGGAAGTGTGTGATTTGTAGTGGGACGCCCAAAATAGAAAGTGTGTGATTTGTAATGGGACGGAGGGAGTATGTCCTTAAATTAAATGTTAAAACTTGGAACTCAATATATTTGACAAAATGCATTATGATTATGTAATATATCTACATGAAAATTAGTGCGGGAGGGAATGATGATACTATTAATGTGAGACGGTAAGAGTACATTCATTTGTAAATATTAAATAACCAATAAATTTGTTCTTCAACCAATAACAAAACTATATTTTGTAAATAACAAATTAGTGCGACACGGAGGAAGTACAAATGTAAAAAATGTACTACAATCAACTTTATATCTCAAATATTCGACCAAAGCATAAACATGTATGTAATATCCATATTAGATAATTAATGCGGGACGGATGGAGTGGTGAATATTTTCGCTATACGATCGGAGTACACTATTGAAAGTAGAACAAATATTCAGTATATTTTACTTTAATTACAGTTAGAAAAAAATTAGAATTGTGTCTTATAAGCACTTGTAATTACATTATATATTAGAGAAAATATATAAATATATGTAATATTAAATGAAAACCTATATTAGATTTAAAGATGATAAACTTATCCGGATTATTGTGCAGTTTCCTATAGTTGTATTCCATGTCATCGAAAAGTTCCTCCCAAGTCTTATCCCATACCTCGTGCGGCATAGTCATAGAATTGGACAGTAATATGACAGCAAATAGTCTCCGTAAGGCTACATGCATTTTCCAACCAACTACTTCTTTTATTGCATCAACATATTCCTTGTCGTCATCTAACAAACCCAAGGCATAGCAAGCTGATTTAAAGTCCTTATAGACAACATGATCAACGGTTCTCAAATCTTCAAAATTTTTGCAACCGGCTTTATGATTCAACATAATTCTCGAGTAGTACAATTTCTCACAGCCGACCGGCACATGATATATCCTTTCAATTGCTAATCGACTATCTTTTCTGCGGCACCATTCACGTTTATTTTTTACCCACACAAAATACCTCGGGAATTCACAGTATTTCAAATATCGACCGTCTTCATTATCACAATTATACTCCATCAACTTAACAAACTGGAATTCTTTAACAGTCTCTGATTTTTCAAGAACATCTTCAATGTAATCCTCTTCGTGAAAATGTATAGTCTTGTCACTCTTCATGTGAAAATCTAACCACTCAAGTGGTGGATTTCTATAATGCAAATCAAACCCATATACCTCCAAATCGCCTCACATGCAGAGACATATCTACAATCAATGAACCTTTCAACCTCATCCTCTTCTTATAATCCAAGAGTTATCTTATCGCTACCCTTGTTAATGTACTTGAACAAATATTTGATAGTCATGCTCTGATTACAATACTCGACATTGATATGTGCTCTGTACTTCAAAAGCAGATAGGCATTAAACGAAACAACATACCCATTGTGGAGATTACATTCACCCTTCTCAATAGTTGCCCCGGTGTCTCTCCGCCTATACACATGGTAACCATTTTCATCTACAATAGTTCACTCATTAAAAGGCTTAGGAAATTGCTTTGAACATCTATTATTTTGCATACACGGAGATTTCATATTTGAAGAACCACATGGACCATGCATCATAAAATCTCTTACTGCCTCGTACAATTTCGGTTCAGCTTCCTTGTCAGGTATCTCAACTGAAATAAATTTGTCTACATCTTCAGCAATCTTAGCTTGATCCTTTGGATTGAGGAAAAGAAGAATATGTGCATGACAAAGACCTCTCTTCTGCCACTCAACCGTATACTCAACTGTGTAAAAACAAAAAAAAAAATATTTATATCCAAATATAATTAGAATTTATCTAAACACAAAAAAACTAATAATATAGAAGTTATTAAAAATATGCGAGAAGATGAAATATGTTGACGGATTAATTTTAAGATGCAATAGTAGAATTGGACTCTTTGACTAACACTTTAGATAGATAACACATCTCAATTGGTATGTTTTTCCTTCATTATCACAATATAATTATCACTTAATTTAACTGATTGGTATATATTTTCCTTTTTAGTATAAAAAAATTAGAATTAGTCAGTCATTTTCTATATTAAAATCGTAACTGATTTTATTTTTATTTTTGAAAAAAACAATATGCAATATTTGACGTTATCTTCTAAATTAAAATCGTAATTGATTTTTGAAAAAAAATCTGCACCATTAAATTATCTGATTTGAAGTTATCACTTTTTTTTTTGAAAAAAGCATCATTTGTGTAATTACTGGGACAGCCCATTTTTTGAATTCAAATTGATGATTTATCTTTACTTTATTTTTGGAATAACTTATTAGGTTTAAGAAAAATCTGCACCATTAATTTTAACTTAATTGGTGGAACAAAGTATTATTTTGAATTTAATTGATGATTTAACTTTACTTTATTTTTGGATTATACTTAATGGTGGAACAGAGTATCATTAATTTTGACATAATTGGTGTGACAGACCATTATTTCGAATTAATTAATGATTTAGTTTGACTTTATTTGTGGAATAAACTTAGTAGATTTAAAAAAAAAAATCTACACCATAAACTTAGTACTTTATTTTTTGAATTCAAATTGATGATTTAGCTTTACTTTATTAATTTTGGCAAAAAACAATTTAGGTAGGATTGAATGACTTTATGTATAATATAACTTGAATGACTTATCATTAATTATTACTTGTAAAGTTTACCTAATCGATTGTCACCTAAATATATAAATATGAGCAAGTTTTGGGAGAAACTAGTTTCTCCATAAATTATAAAAAGTCCATTTTTTTTCTATTTGCAAGTAGTTAGTGAATATTTAGGAACAGTTTATAAAACAGAACTTTCTATAACTTAAGGAAAAACTAGTTTCCCCCAAAATCTTGTGTATAAATATATGGGCACATATGATGAATAAGGAGGTGCAAATTGGGATGAGGGAGTATTCTAATGAGATGGATGCTCATAAGAAGTGTTCTTATCATTTTTTCCTTTGTGGTATTTAGAAATAAAATAAATTTTATCATAGTGTTATTCGTTTACACTTGCAATGATTAAATATTTTTTTTATGTGAGATATACCTATATATATATATATATATATGTGTGTGTGTGTATATATATATATATATATATATATATATATATATATATATATATATATATATATATATATATATATACTCCTCCGTCTGACCACTCATAAATCAAAAAAAATGGCACACCAATTAAGGAATATTATTAAGATAATAAAAATGTGTGGTAGAAAATGAAGAGAGAGAATGAGTGGAGTAAATAGTAGGTTGGTTGAATAAATTGTGTGGTGGAGAATGAGTGGAGTTAATGAGTGGGTGGGGTAGGGAGAATATAAAATATTAAAGGACATTCCATTTATGGCGGTTACTTACACTGGCTGGACGGGACCAAAAGGAAATAAGTTTACACCTGAAATTTGGGACGGAGGGAGTATATATATATATATATATATATATATATATATATATCTATGATTTATTGACATTCAATTATTGTATTATATATGATAGTTTGAATTAAAACAGGATGCCTTCAAAAAATTCAAAGTATATATGGTAGTTTGAATTTAAACAGGATGATTTCGAAAAATTGAAATAAATTAATCAATTTTTTTTTTAAGTTGAAATAAAATGGATGATTGCGATTGGTAGATGATGAAAAGATTTGTCAGTGATGTTGTGCCACTTGAAGTTTTCTAGAAGTTTTCTAGGAGCTCCAAAAAATTTTGCTATTATATACTCCCTCCGTCTCAGGAAAAGTGTCACCCTTTTAGGGGTGGCACACAAATTAAGGAAAAAAGTGGAAAGAAAAAATGTTGTGAGTGTAATTTGAAAATAGGAGAGAGAATTAGTTGAGGAAATAGTGAATTTAAAAAGTGTTGTGAGTGTAATTTGAAAAGAGGAGAGAGAATTAGTGGAGGGAATAGTTAGTGGGATAATATAATATTAATAAAACATTTCCTTTTTAGGAAATGTAACGCTTCAAACGGAACGCCATTTTGGATAAAAAGTGACGAAAATCCTGGGACCGAGAGAGTATAGTAGATTGGAGTACTTAATTTTCATAAAAATTAAATTATCCACGTTGTCCATAAATGAAAAGGCACAACCAAAAATTTCATGTGATCTAAATTTAGACTCATCTCCTACCAGGCCCGTAAAACTAACTGGTGGCCTGGTGTTATTATTGTGGACTGAAGCCTATTTCAATTGGAGGGTTACTATTCAAACCCCAAAATCCTCCGAGTATATATACCCCAAATTTTTTTATTTTTTTTTTTGCTTTTAATGAAATTACTGTTTTGCCCTTAAACAATTTACATACTTCTTTCCTTCTTCTTCTTCTCCGTCAACGACAATGTCTCCGGCGGTTCAACGGCGGAACCAACGAAGATCAAAACTAACTCGTTTTTTAAAAATTAAAATATACCCGTGATCGGTTTTTCGCGTAGATCATGGACCCAGAACTAATTTAAAGTTTTGAGTAATTTTGAATAGGAGAAATTTTACATTTAGAAAAAAAAATAAATTACCAGAGTCGGCCACAACCTGCCGACTTTGGGCTTAAAAGTCGGCCACTACCGGCTCTGGTAATTTTTTTTTTTTTTAAATGTAAAATTTCTCCTATTCAAAATTACTCAAAACTTTAAATTAGTTCTGGGTCCATGATCTACGCGAAAAACCGATCACGGGTATATTTTTATTTTTAAAAAACGAGTTAGTTTTGACTGGCTTCTGCCCCGCCGTTGAACCGCCGGAGACATTGCCGTTGACGGAGAAGAAGAAGAAGGAAAGAAGTATGTAAATTGTTTAAGGGCAAAACAGTAATTTCATTAAAAGCAAAAAAAAAAAAAAATTTGGGGTATACTCGAAGGATTTTGGGGTTTGAATAGTAACCCTCTTCAATTGCTTTACTCGATGGGCCAAAACTATCATATTTGGCCGGACCAGTAGAGTTTAACGGTGTGCGGACTTGGCCCAGCCCGGTGAACCTCACGGATCCTACGTCGCCCCGGCACTTTTCCGGATTTATCGGTGCTTTTTTTTTTTTTTTTTTCTGGTCAAGCTCATTTTCTTGAACACAAGTATCCCAATATTAGATTGGATTGGATGTCACCTAATCTAGTTTTCCAAAAAGCTTATTAATTAAAAGAAGTTGGTGGTTGTAAATAGTACTCTCTTCATCCCGGAAATGATCTCCCTACTACATTATTTGTCATTAACACAAAATTAATTTGAGCAATAATTTTATATTAATTTAATTATACGAATGAATATTTAAAATTTTTTATTGAGAATATTTATAATGGTAACAAGTTTTAAATTTTCGCTCGAATAATTAAAACAATTTGCTCAAAGTATCATCGTGTTACAAAAAAAAATTGAAAAAATCATTTTCAATAAGAAGGAAGCAACAAATCAAGTTTACCATACGGAGTACATGAGTAACCATTTTAGAATCCATTAATGGTCTCTAAGCATGGACGGAGCTACTACCCTACCCTAGGGTAGGGGGTGAAAATGGTTCGATTTAGCTCGGTTTGGACTATTTTAAAACTTAAATCGTTAGCATCGATTTGGAGAAATTTTAAATCGAGCTAAATCATAAAAAAATTCGGACCGAGCTAAATCAAATCGCTATGGTTCGATTTGGCTCGGTCTAAACCGCGGTTTGATTTGCGGTTTGACGGCAAATTGAACGGAAGATGAACGGAAGGACTATTTAATAACAAAACCCAATAACAATTTTAAAAACAGGGGAATGCAATGGGAAAATAGAACCCAATAACAATTTTAAAATCAAAGGATGAGATCAACTAAGATTTTGAAGGGGACGGTCAGGATCGCGGTTTGACGATTCGGCTCATGGTTCGGTTTGATGGTTCGGCTTAATGGTTCTGCTTCACGGTTTCAAACCGCGATCCGGAGTGCCAAACCTCAAGCTGAGCTGAACCACATGATTTGTTAATTTTTCAAACCGAGCTAAACCACTTATGTCTAAAAATCGAATCAAACCACACGATTTGGCTCAGTTCGACTCCAAACCGCGATTTGAGCCGAACCGCTTCCACCCTACTATAGGGCAAGGGAGGGTCAATGAACACCCTTAGTTTTTTGAATTTTAATATTAGCTTTTGTATTGGAATTTTTTTCTCAAATAATCACTTTTTAATTTTTTATTTATCAAAATAACTTACTGTTCAAAGTATTGCCCATAGTGTCCCTTTTTTTTGTAACCCGCTTTACCGTGTAGCGAGTTTGACTTGGGCTGGTCAAACTCGCTACACCGTGTAGCGAGTTATGTGTAATTAAGACTGACGATTTGAAATTTAATTAGGGCAATTAATTAACTTAAATTCGCTACACGGTGTAGCGAGTTTGGTCAAACCAAATTAAACTCGCTACACCGTGTAGCGAGTTATTTAAAATCCAAAACATTTACAGTCTTCATCAAAACAAAATCAAAAAACCTAAGTTTCTTTACCCATCACAGCAGCCGCCGGAGAAAAGCAAGGAAGGAAGAAGAAAAGCAAGGAAGAAGAAGAAGAACCTTCAAGGATTTTGCCAAGTTAATTTAACATTTTTCTTGTAAGTTTAAATTTATGTATTGTGTTGAATTTTAGCTTTGATTTTATTATTTATTTACTTACAATTTAGGATTTTTTTTATGACATTGTAAAAATTTACACAAATTAGTCTCAAATATGTGACTAAGTTGTGTTTAATTTCGAAATTTTTAGATAATAATTAATATTTATTAGTTTACTTGCAATTTAGGATTTTTTTTATGACATCAGTTATTAAGATTGAAAATATTATTATTCTCATTTTTTTGATTGATTTGTTGTTGAAATATTAACTTGTATAGTTGTAAAATTTGTACATTTGAAATATTGAATTGTAAGAAGGTAAATAAAAATTGAAAAAAAATTAAGAAGTATATATTATTAAGATGTTGTAAGTATAAATAATAAGATTGAAATATTGAATTGTAAGAAGATAAAATTTTTATAAATTTGTACATTTGTAAAATTTGTAGCCCTTAGTCCCATTTTGAAATTGAAAAAAAAAAGGTAAATAAAAATTAAGAAATATATATTATTAAGAATGTTGTTAGTATAAATAATAGGATATGAATTATTAGTGAGATAGAAAAATAGGACTAAGATGTTGTTGTAAGTATAAATAATAGGATATGAATTATTAGTGAGATAGAAAAATAGGATAGGAATTAATATACTTATAACAACATGCCAAATCTCATATACTTATACCCCAAATCCTAAATCCTAAATCAAATAGATCTACCCCAAATCCTAAAAATATGATTTATTGTTCAAACTTTAAAAAAAAATAAAATCGCATGCTATTTTTCAAAACCGCATGAGGATTACTCTTGAAGTATTTCTTAGTATATAGGCTGGAAACAAGACCTTCCCCACAGGCACTTCTTGAAAGTGTGGGATAACTTTGGATTACAATGCCACGTACTAGTAATTACACTTTTGTATTCTCTTATTTATTTCCTTGCCTTGTAGAACAATAACCAACCATGATATTGAAATAAATAGATGGATGATTTCATTGATCCCGGGCCTATCGATGCCTCTGTTCTGACCCGACATGAGGACCATAGGGCTCGGTATATTTGGGCGGGGATGCAGGTTTCTAGTCCCCTCCAGTTTCGTCATGGTGCCGCCTTGCTAGGCGTATTAGCTCCTGGATATTGTTGAGACTGGCGGAGTGCGGATTTAGCGGAGTTCACTATATAGGGAGAGTACAGTATGATTTTGCGTTGCTGGAGGCTCTGATCGAGAGATGGAGTCCGGAGACACATATATTCCATCTCCCGGTTGGTGAGATGACGATCACCCTACAGGATATCGGCATGATTTGCGGGTTGCCGATTGATGGGGATCTTTATTGCGATCGGGTTTCCGGCACATGTAAACGCGGGCCGCTGTCGGGAGTATTTAGGGTTGTCACAGTGACGGAGATATAGATGGGAGTAGTATGAAGCTCAGGTGGATTACCCTCCGTTTCCCACACTTTGGTGATCTCGCCGAGGATACTGCTCCAGAGATTGTGGATCCGTACTTACGGGCGTATATCTTGCTCGCCTTGGGTTCTACGATCATGCCTGATCGTACGAACAACATGGTTAAGCTATGTTATCTCCCTCTGCTTTCAGATGTTTCTAGGGTCAGCCAATACAGTTGGGGGAGTGCTGCGCTCGCTTTCCTATATCGAGAGTTGTGTAGTACGACTGATCCTCAGACGAAACAGCGCGGAGGATTTTTCAACGTTCTACAGGTATATTTATATCATTTTAATGTTCATTATGTTGTTGTTTTTAAGTTTGATTTCAAATTAGCGTCATAATTTATAGTATTTGATATACATTTATTTGATATAGATTTGGGCTTGGGAGCTGTTAAGATGTGTGAGGCCGCAGATCCGTACTCGATTCAGAGATCCGAACTTCGTGCTCATGCCCCTCGGATGCAGGTATACATATATCATACGTTATTTTCTCGTCGTTAATGTTTTTTTTGAACTAAATCTTATAATTATTCTGTTTATGAAATTTCAGCTGAACCCAGGCATCGCTGGATCTGAGAGAGGTTACTGCACATAGCCTGCGAGGCTATCAGGATCAGCTGGCCCGGCTACACGAGGCTCAGGTGGTGTGGCAGCCTTATGAAGGGAGATACGCTCCGCTCTACTGCACTCAGGGTGAGGCCGTATGGTTGGCGAAGGTCCCTCTCGTATGCTTTGAGAGGATCGAGTGGCATCTGCCTGATCGTGTTATGAGGCAGTTTGGCCTGAGGCAGTTTGGCCTGAGGCAGTTTGTCCCAACACCGTGCGACACTAGCCCGGAGTTGCACCGTTCTGATCGGCGGGGAAACAGAACGGTGAGATGGAGTGACTGCCATCACCTACTTATTGCACGATGGGAACAACGGCACGAACATCTGGTTTCCGGGGAGTACGGCTTCCACGATATGAGTTACTCCAATCCATATATGATATTGCATTGGGACATAACGTGTAAGTTTGTGCAGCACCTCAGTCATATAGAGGAGGATGGATACCAGTCGTCTGCCCCTGCCTTAGAGTTTATGGTAAGTTTTTACATTTTTCAAGTTATTATTTCTAGTTTTTTTTTTTAACAAAACATCAATTATTAACTTATGTCTCTCGTACTTATATATATTTTTGATATAAAAACAGGTGCAGACCCTTCAGTGCATGCATGTCGTCAATGAGAGGGATGAACATCCCCAACAAGTTGAAATGCGGGCGATTGTGACACACGGGTTCACGGGAGTTAGGGAGCTCCAACGCCTTCAGTCTGCTGCACCTCCCCCACCGGTAGATCGCGTACAGGGGGTACAACAACCTCGACAACGTCGGGTTAGATATCGTAGACAGGCAGAACCACCACCCCAAATGGACTTGCACGATGAGCCCGACCCAGAGCCCGAGCAAGAGCCTCAAGCGCAGACCCAGACCGAGGTGAATTATGGATAATATGAATGGCTGTCACAGTCACAGTCACAGTCACAGTGCGGGAGTTGGAGTGGGGGTTTTGGGGGGACTGGGAGTGGGGGTGCCGGGGGAGTTGGAGTGGGGGTGGCTGGGGGGGGTGGGAGTGGGGGTGGCTGGGGGGGTGGGATTGGGAGTGCCCAGGCAGACCCTTCCCCTGAACCATCCACTATGGGCTTCGGACTTTATACGAGTGGAAGTGGCTTGAGGACTCCTATATCACAAGCAGGGATCCGCCACTTCTCCGATCCGACTGAGACTACCCCTGCTCAACAGGAGGAAGAGATGATTAGAAGAGGGTCTCGGCACCAGAATCCGACGAGTATGTTCACCCCGTCTTTCTATGATAATAGGTAGCGAGTTCACTTTTTTTTATTATTATTATGATGTAATGAAACTTTGTAGTATTGGTTTAGTTTTTATTTTGATGTTTTTTATTTGTAATAACTGAAACTTTGTACTACACATTTATGTAGATGTATATGTATATGTTATTTGGTTTAGTGTTATTTGGATGTAATGAAACTTTGTACTATTAGTTTAGTTTTTATTTTGATGGTCGCATTTTAGTTTTTTTTTTACACCTTCTACACATTTATGTAGATGTCTATGTTATTTGATTTAGCGTTATTTGGATGTTTTATGTCAGATTTAGTTTTTAATGAAACTTTGCATTTTAGTTTTTTTACACTTTGCAGCAGGTTTTGGTTTGGATGGTTGTTATTTGCAGGTGGGTTTGCTGAATGTGCTGCTGATGGGGGCTTCTGTTCATTTGAAATCGCTACACCGTGTAGCGATTTCACTAAACTCGCTACACGGTGTAGCGAGTTTAATGAAATCGCTACACGGTCTAGCGATTTTAAATGAACAAGTACATTTCTTCCAAATCTCTCTGTTTACTTGGGCGAATGCTTGGCACTGTATGGGCGACCGCCCAGCTGGGCAGATGCTGCTGGGACTTAACTGGAAAACTTGGGCCTTAACAGGAAAACTAACTGTTTTTTTCTTAATTGACTTTTCTAACGAATTTCATCAATTATAATTTTTAAATATTCATTAGAATAACTAAAGTTATTTTTAAAAATTGGAAAATTACATTCAACTCAAATATAAATTACATTCAACTTATCAAGTTTAATGAAAACTACATAAAATAAAACTGCAACTGAAACTGAATCCAATTCAAATCAAACATAAATTACATGAAAAACATTTTGCTACTCCCTAATGTTCGGGCATCTACGACGATTGTGCCCTTCTTGATGGCATGATGAACACATAGTCTCCCGTTTATCTGCTTGAAAGTCCATAGAATTACAGAAGCGTCTTGATCTAGGTCGTCCGGACTTCGCAGAACGTCGAAGTAGGGGATTAGGGAAAAAACTGGGCACCAAACCATCCACACCCCAATAGTCCTCATGCTCGATTGGTTCGAATGTCCCCTTTCATGTCTCGTAGTATTCCCCAACGGTGTAAAATCGAGAAACGAAATATCGACCATCAAGATTTTGTACAGAACAACATGCAAGAAGATGGGAACAAGGCATGTGATAGGCAACCCATTTACCATATGTGCAGGTACGCTCATTAAGTCGGACAATCTGTATATTTCCTCCGTGATCCCCCTGACGTGCGGTTGTCACTTGATACACCCCCATTTCGTGATTGTTGAACCTCCTGACCTGATGTGTTGCCCCTTTCGCGGTGTTCTTCAAGTAGTGATGTAACGACCCTAACCCTAGGCACAATTTTAGTATAATATTATATGCTCTTAATATTAATGTTAACTTATGTGTCTATTTTATGTCTTTACATTCTTATGTCAAGATGAAATGGTTGTAGAAAAATTTAGAGGCCTTAGAATTTCTAGAGATATAAAGTAAAGCAATGGGAAAATATAATAATAGGAAATGAATAAAATGTGGAAGGAGGATTTAAAGCATGTGGAGTAAATATTTGAGTAGGAGAGTTTAATTTAAATGCTTTGGAATATTAGGGGAACAAATTGTTTTTGGGTGAAAGCCTTAGTTAGAAAGGGGGGGCCATTTCCTTCCCCCTAATTCCCTCAACTTTGGACTCAATAGTCAACCCAACCCCATACCTTCCATGCTTTCCCTTCACTCTTCCCATACTTCCCCTATTCACCTCCCTCATCCTTTTCATTTTTACTCTTACCATTCTCCATGGAAAGAACATGGTGAAAGCCTCCATTTCTTAAACTCCTACCAAGTGAATTTCTTGTCCATTCTTAAATCCAAGTGTCCTTTTGTGAGTGGTACATCTAAAGGAGTTGATCAAGCCTAGAAAATCTTCATTTCATCTTGTATTAGCTAAGGTGAGTTATTATGACCCTTTTCCTTCTTTGAATGTTCATGAATATTTATGTTATTATGGATGTTCTATTTGCTTTGTTGCTTGGGAAAACTTTCTTAGATTGAGGAAATGTTATGGTTCATGGAAGTTATAATGATCTAGGTTTAAGACATGATTCCATGGAGTTAAATGAGTAGAATGAAGTTACCAAAGTTGGAAATGCCCTTTAGGTTCACAAATTAGAAGTCATTTGGTTGGAAATTGGGTTTCTTGGGATTTTAGTGTTGTTGCTGCTGTTATACCAGTTTCTGGGCCGAGGCACGAGTCGTGCCCCTTGGCACGAGTCGTGCCCTTGGCCAAGTCGTGAGCACGAGTCGTACCTAGGAGGTCCAATCGTTCTGAGTGACTTAAGGGATTGAGCACGAGTCGTGCCCTGGGGCACGAGTCGTGCTCTGAACTGGTTTCTCACATCAATTTTAAAGCTGTTTAAACCCAATCAAACTAGAACCAAAATGAAATCTCTTTAACCTAGATTAAAGTAGAATACTTTGGCTTCACAATGACATCTTAAGTGATCAAAATGGAATTGGGGAAGTACTTTAAATGTTGCTTGGAAAACGCTAGTTAACCTAGTTTGGTAACTTGACAAATATGATCCCAACTTGGTAGATTTGACCTAGACCTTTAAAGAGGCTATGTATTATAATATAATGACCTTGTAGGATGGATTGATGATACTTCCTTGCCTTACTTGAGTTCATATACATTGTTTTATTATGCATAGTGTGGAATAAATGTTACACTATGATATTGGTTGGACATGAGTATATTTTACCATGTTGCTATATTGTTATCCCTTTTTGTGGATTATGTTTCAAGTATCTATTATGTGCTTGATAATTTGTTAATCAGCTGATGTTGGGGGTATAACATAATACGATCAATTATGGAAGTGTGACCTAATGTGATCGGATTATGTTATATCCGTGACCGTCCCCTCCTGTGGCCACAGGTCGGGGTTATAGCATCTGTAGTGAGCCAAAAGCCTTACAGAGTTGCTACTATCTTATTTGGTTCCCTGAAAAACGGGTCTTATAAGATGTGAGTATTGCTTAAGCAGCTCACTTAAGATTGGAGTATTATTATACCCAATGTTGTACGACTATTGTTCAGACGGGAAAAGGTAAACCAAGGTAATGGAATGTGTTCTGACTTTTCCAATGTGTTATGTGCGACTTGTTATGTGTTGCATTTATTTGGCATATTGCTGCATTCATAATAGCTTGCTGAGATTTATTCTCACCCCTCTCCCTTTAATGTTTTTAGATCCCGAGACAGGCGGACCGACCAAGTAAGGGCGGAAAGGAGTTTGGCAGTGAGCTTTTGGGTATTGTCGGGGTACGTTAGGTTGGCGTAGAAAGTATATTTTGTTATCATTCCTTTATGGAAGTTTGTAATTATAAACTTAAATTTCTACGTTGGAACCGCAATGTCTTTTGTAACTAAACAGATGAATGTTTTCAAAGTTGGTCAACTCCTCCTCCAAAGTGGAGAGGAGTGGAGTTATTTTGAAATGGTTATGGAAATGATGTTTATGTTTGAAAGTTGAATTAAAGTTTTAAAAGTTTTGAATAATTGGGTTAGTTTGAGGACGCTCCAACTCGGGACACGTGTAGGTTCCGGGTCGGGGTCCTCAGAGTTGGTATCAGAGCTCGGTTAGAATTCTCGGGTAGAGTCTAGCTGAGTGAGAGTGTGTGATAACTGAAGTTGAGTGTTTAATGCAGGAGTTCGTTATAATGGCGGGAAATGATGGTGATCAGAATCGGGCTTTGGGTGATATTGGTAATCCGAATGCCGAAATGATGGATATGTTCCGAGTGTTTCTTCAGAATATGGCAACTCAGAATCAAGGTAGGGGACAACAACAACCCGAAGGTAGGCAAGGGCACCATGGTCTAGAGAAGTTCGTGAAGATGTCTCCTCCTAGCTTCAACGGAGATCCGGATCCGGTGAAGGCGGAAAGGTGGCTTGAAGCGATGAACAAGATTTTCTTGGCTATGGAGAGTTCGGATGCAGAAAAGGTGAGATGTGCCGTCTTCAAGTTGGAAGGACCCGCGGAGCACTGGTGGCAGGTAGTAAAGGATGGTTGGGACCGGGATTTGACACCGCAGACTTGGGAAAATTTCACACGTAAGTTCTGGGATCACTTCGTTCCGATGGTGACTAGAGATAAGAAGGAGGTGGAGTTTCTGAAATTGGAGCAAGGGACAATGTCTATAGCACAGTATTCAACAAAGTTTACAGAGTTAGCCCGCTATTGTCCTCATTTGGTGCCAGATGAGGAGAGGCGGATCTACCGGTTTGTGAAGGGCTTAAGGGTGGAGTTCCGGAAGCAGCTTTTGACTCATGACTTCGCCAACTTCCAAGCGGCTGTGAACATGGCATATCGGATCGAGAATGACATAGAGGAGCATCGTGGTAAAAATGAAGGTGGGAACAGAAATAGATTCCAAGGTCAAGGTTCGGGACAGAACAGAGGGCAGCCAAGGACATTCACTTCGGGAGCAAATCGAGGAGGAAGCGTAACGGCGCCAGCAAATCGTTCGACTTCAGGTCAGTTTGGGGCACCGTGTGGATATTGCAAGAAGCAAGGGCATTCGGAGGACAAGTGTTGGAGCAAGCAAGGCCGATGTTTAGAGTGTGGGATGACAGGCCATTTCCGGAGGAATTGTCCCAAGTGGCAGAATAAGCAAGCTTCGGGTAGTGGTCAAGGGGGACAAGGTAGTGGTGTGAAGAGAGATGTCGACAGGAAACCAAAAGATAGAGTACAAGGTCGAGTGTTTGCTTTGGGTCGAGTAGAGGTCGATCCCAATGCCGTCATTAGAGGTATAGTTCCTATCTCAGGAGTTAAGGCCCGCATTCTTATAGATCCCGGGTCTTCCCATTCATTTGTGGCATCTCATTTTGCATTCTCATTGCACATTTTGCCTGAATCTATGCCTTATGTGTTGGAGGTCTCTACTCCTATGGGAGAGTGCCTTGCATCTTCTTTGATATATCGTGGTTGTGATGTGACTATATGTGGGCATGTATTGCCGGTGGATTTGGTCAAGTTACCAATCCGTGATTTTGATGTGATCCTTGGGATGGATTGATTGAGTCAGTGTCATGCTTTGGTAGACTGTCGTAGAAAACGCGTCTCATTTGCTATGCCTGATGTGCCTACTTTTATATTTGATGCGGATAAATCTATGTTTGGTTTACATGTTATTTCCGCTTTAAAAGCTAGAAAGATGCTATCCAAGGGGTGTGCGGGGTACTTGGCTTATGTGGTAGATTCCAATAAGAAGTCGCCCGAGTTAGCTCATGTTCCGGTTGTGAATGAGTTTAGTGACGTGTTTTCTAGTGAGTACTCTATGCCTCCGGATCGTGAGGTAGAGTTTTGTATTGACTTAGTGCCCGGTACCGCCCCTATCTCTAAAGCACCCTATAGAATGGCTCCGGCCGAGTTAAAAGAGTTGAAGGTCCAATTGCAAGAATTGCTAGACCGGGGTTTTATTCGCCCTAGTGTGTCTCCATGGGGAGCACCGGTTCTATTTGTTAGGAAGAAGGATGGTACCTTACGATTATGTATAGATTATCGTTTGTTGAACCAAGCCACCATAAAGAATAAGTATCCTCTTCCGCACATAGATGATTTATTTGACCAACTCTAAGGTTCCGTTATCTACTCAAAACTTGATTTGAGAAGCGGATACCATCAGTTGAAGATTAGGCCGGATGATATAGCCAAAACAGCTTTCCGAACTAGATATGGTCACTATGAGTTTGTTGTAATACCGTTCGGGTTGACTAATGCTCCAGCCGTGTTTATGGATATGATGAACCGTGTTTTCAAGCCTTATCTTGATAGTTTTGTAGTGGTATTCATAGATGACATCCTCGTGTATTCTAAGTCCCGGGAGGAGCATGAAAATCATTTGAGGATTGTTTTGTCAGTTCTTCGTGAGAAGCAGTTGTATGCCAAGTTCAGCAAGTGTGAGTTTTGGCTTGAGCAGGTTTCTTTCTTGGGGCATGTGGTGTCGAGTTCGGGGATTTCCGTGGATCCTTCGAAAATTGAAGCCGTGGTAAATTGGAAGCAACCTTTGACTGTGACTGAGGTTCGTAGTTTCCTTGGTTTGGCGGGGTATTACCGAAGGTTTATTGAGGGGTTTTCTCGGATTGCGACTCCATTGAATAGGTTGACTCGGAAAGATGTATCATTCGTATGGGATTCTAAATGTGAAAAAAGTTTTAATGAGTTGAAGAAGAGGTTGACGACGGCTCCTGTTCTTACCCTTCCGGATGGTTGTGAGAATTTTGTGATCTATAGTGATGCCTCGAAGGCGGGTTTGGGTTGTGTTCTAATGCAAAATGGGAAAGTTATTGCGTATGCCTCTAGGAAGTTATCACCGGCGGAACAGAATTACCCTACTCATGATATGGAATTGGCGACGATCGTGTTTGCGTTACATAAATGGAAGCATTACCTTTATGGGGCGAAATTTGAGATATTCACCGATCATAAGAGTTTGAAGTACTTGTTTACCCAAAAGGAGTTGAACAACCGGCAAAGAAGATGGTTAGAGTTTTTGAAGGATTTTGATTGTGTGATTTCTTATCATCCGGGGAAGGCCAATGTAGTGGCGGATGCGATTAGCCGAAAGGCGTATGTGACAGCTTTGAGTTCCCGAGAATTGAAGAGTGAGGTAATCATTGCGAATGTTAGAGCCGTTCCTACATTGTATGGAGATTTGAAGGAAGCTCAACAAGGTGATCCGGAGTTGAAGAAAATTTTAGATCAAGTGCAAGATGGGAAATCCGGGGAATTTGCGTTGAATAAAGATGGGATTTTAACCTTCCAAGGGAGAATTTGCGTTCCTTCGTCACCGGAAATCAAGAGGCGTGTCTTAGAGGATGGCCATAAGTCCAAGTTTGCGATTCATCCGGGTAGTACCAAAATGTATCAAGACTTGAAGCGTGGGTATTGGTGGAATGGTATGAAGAGGGAAATTGCGGATTATGTTTCTAAGTGTTTGACTTGTCAACAGATTAAGGCAGAACATCAAAGACCGGCGGGACTACTTCAACCATTGGATATTCCGAAATGGAAATGGGAAGGGATCTCGATGGATTTTGTTTTGGGTTTGCCTCTTACCGCGAAGAAGATGGATGCTATTTGGGTTATTGTGGATCGGTTGACGAAGTCGGCTCATTTTCTTCCGGTATCAACCAAGTTTTCGTTAGAAAAGTTAGCTCAGTTATATATGAAGGAGATTGTGAGACTTCACGGGGTTCCGGTTAGTATTGTTTCCGACAGAGATCCGAGGTTTACTTCTAGGTTTTGGAGAGCATTGCATGAAGCCTTGGGTTCTAAATTGTGTTTCAGTACGGCGTTTCATCCTCAAACCGACGGACAGTCTGAGAGAACTATTCAGATACTTGAGGATATGTTACGGGCTTGTGTGATGGATTTCCAATTGTCATGGGAGGATCATCTACCTTTAGTGGAGTTTGCCTACAACAACAGTTATCAGTCTAGTATTGAGATGGCTCCGTATGAAGCGTTGTATGGTAGGAAGTGTCGATCTCCGATGTGTTGGGACGAGGTTGGTGAAGCGAGACTTTGGGGCCCGGATTTGGTTAGAGATTCAACGGAGAAGATCAAGGTGATTCGGGATAGATTGAAGACGGCTCAGAGTAGACAGAAAAGCTACGCCGACAATAGAAGGCGGGATCTATCTTTTCAGGTTGGTGACCTTGTGTTCTTGAAGGTCTCTCCGAGGACGGGAATAAAAAGGTTTGGTAATAAGGGTAAATTGGCTCCGAGGTTCGTTGGTCCGTTTGAGATCTTAGAGAAGATTGGGGATTTGGCTTACCGGTTGGCATTACCTCCGTCTCTTTCTTTACTCCATGATGTTTTCCATGTTTCTATGTTGAGGAAGTATTGCCATGATCCTTCTCATATTTTGAGTTCTCCCCCCGATGATGTTCAAGCGGACATGTCTTATGTTGAGGAACCGTTAAGGGTCTTAGAATTCCAAGTCAAGGAGTTGAGAACTAAGAGTATCCCGATAGTGAAAGTACTTTGGAAGAATCATACCGTTGAGGAAGCAACGTGGGAGCTAGAGTCGGAGATGAGAGCGAAATACCCCTGGTTGTTTGAAAATCCAAGTAAGTCTTTTTAAAATTCGGGACGAATTTTCTTTAAGGGGGAGTGAGTGTAACGACCCTAACCCTAGGCACAATTTTAGTATAATATTATATGCTCTTAATATTAATGTTAACTTATGTGTCTATTTTATGTCTTTACATTCTTATGTCAAGATGAAATGGTTGTAGAAAAATTTAGAGGCCTTAGAATTTCTAGAGAAATAAAATAAAGCAATGGGAAAATATAATAATAGGAAATGAATAAAATGTGGAAGAAGGATTTAAAGCATGTGGAGTAAATATTTGAGTAGGAGAGTTTAATTTAAATGCTTTGGAATATTAGGGGAACAAATTGTTTTTGGGTGAAAGCCTTAGTTAGAAAGGGGGGGCCATTTCCTTCCCCCTAATTCCCTCAACTTTGGACTCAATAGTCAACCCAACCCCATACCTTCCATGCTTTCCCTTCACTCTTCCCATACTTCCCCTATTCACCTCCCTCATCCTTTTCATTTTTACTCTTACCATTCTCCATGGAAAGAACATGGTGAAAGCCTCCATTTCTTAAACTCCTACCAAGTGAATTTCTTGTCCATTCTTAAATCCAAGTGTCATTTTGTGAGTGGTACATCTAAAGGAGTTGATCAAGCCTAGAAAAGCTTCATTTCATCTTGTATTAGCTAAGGTGAGTTATTATGACCCTTTTCCTTCTTTGAATGTTCATGAATACTTATGTTATTATGGATGTTCTATTTGCTTTGATGCTTGGGAAAACTTTCTTAGATTGAGGAAATGTTATGGTTCATGGAAGTTATAATGATCTAGGTTTAAGACATGATTCCATGGAGTTAAATGAGTAGAATGAAGTTACCAAAGTTGGAAATGCCCTTTAGGTTCACAAATTAGAAGTCATTTGGTTGGAAATTGGGTTTCTTGGGATTTTAGTGTTGTTGCTGCTGTTATACCAGTTTCTGGCCGAGGCACGAGTTGTGCCCCTTGGCACGAGTCGTACCCTTGGCCAAGTCGTGAGCACGAGTCGTACCTAGGAGGTCCAATCGTTCTGAGTGACTTAAGGGATTGAGCACGAGTCGTGCCCTGGGGCACGAGTCGTGCTCTGAACTGGTTTCTCACATCAATTTTAAAGCTGTTTAAACCCAATCAAACTAGAACCAAAATGAAATCTCTTTAACCTAGATTAAAGTAGAATACTTTGGCTTCACAATGACATCTTAAGTGATCAAAATGGAATTGGGGAAGTACTTTAAATGTTGCTTGGAAAACGCTAGTTAACCTAGTTTGGTAACTTGACAAATATGATCCCAACTTGGTAGATTTGACTTAGACCTTTAAAGAGGCTATGTATTATAATATAATGACCTTGTAGGATGGATTGATGATACTTCCTTGCCTTACTTGAGTTCATATACATTGTTTTATTATGCATAGTGTGGAATAAATGTTACACTATGATATTGGTTGGACATGAGTATATTTTACCATGTTGCTATATTGTTATCCCTTTTTGTGGATTATGTTTCAAGTATCTATTATGTGCTTGATAATTTGTTAATCAGCTGATGTTGGGGGTATAACATAATACGATCAATTATGGAAGTGTGACCTAATGTGATCGGATTATGTTATATCTGTGACCGTCCCCTCCTGTGGCCACAGGTCGGGGTTATAGCATCTGTAGTGAGCCAAAAGCCTTACAGAGTTGCTACTATCTTATTTGGTTCCCTGAAAAACGGGTCTTATAAGATGTGAGTATTGCTTAAGCAGCTCACTTAAGATTGGAGTATTATTATACCCAATGTTGTACGACTATTGTTCAGACGGGAAAAGGTAAACCAAGGTAATGGAATGTGTTACAGCTTTTCCAATGTGTTATGTGCGACTTGTTATGTGTTGCATTTATTTGGCATATTGCTGCATTCATAATAGCTTGCTGAGATTTATTCTCACCCCTCTCCCTTTAATGTTTTTAGATCCCGAGACAGGAGGACCGACCAAGTAAGGGCGGAAAGGAGTTTGGCAGTGAGCTTTTGGGTATTGTCGGGGTACGTTAGGTTGGCGTAGAAAGTATATTTTGTTATAATTCCTTTATGGAAGTTTGTAATTATAAACTTAAATTTCTACGTTGGAACCGCAATGTCTTTTGTAACTAAACAGATGAATGTTTTAAAGTTGGTCAACTCCTCCTCCAAAGTGGAGAGGAGTGGAGTTATTTTGAAATGGTTATGGAAATGATGTTTATGTTTGAAAGTTGAATTAAAGTTTTAAAAGTTTTGAATAATTGGGTTAGTTTGAGGATGCTCCAACTCGGGACACGTGTAGGTTCCGGGTCGGGGTCCTCACAAGTGATAATTGACTTTCTGGTTGAATTGGTGTAGGGGATTGATGTTAGGGTTATCAGGATTACCTCCTAAGGCATTAATTGAAAATCCATGCCTTACTTGAAAGTACTCCACACAACGGTAGAAGGCAGTTTCAACAATTGCTGTGATTGGCATCCCATGAGCTCCCTTCATCACACCATTGAAAACCTCAGACATGTTGGTAGTCATGATGCCATACCTGTAACCACCATCGTGTGCCAATGTCCATTTTTTGGCATCCAAATTCTGAAACCATGCAATTGCCTCGGGCTTAATTCCACGGATACTCTCTAAGATAGATTTCAATTTTCTATCTTAAGTTGCTTTACCCGCTCTCCAAAACAGATACTTCAACCCTTCCCCTCTATGCTTTTCCAAGAAATTTGCTCGCATATGTCTCAAGCAATATCGATGATGCACGTTTGGCCACCACGTATCTTCAGCTACAGTCTTCAGAATGCCCCAATAACGGTCAGATATCAAGCATACTTCACGACTCTTGATAATATGCTTGCAAACCAGGTATAAGAACCAACGCCAGTTCGGCCAGTCCTCCTTTTCAATAACGGCAAATGCAAGCGGAAGTATACTGCCCTGGGCGTCAACACCCATGGCAATCAGTATTACCCCTTTATATCTACCATGCATAAATGTTCCATCCACAGAAATAACTGTCCGACAATGAGAGAAAGCTTCAATGCAAGGCCCAAATGCCCAGAATACCTGTCAAAACATGGAGGACTCACCAACATGAGGAGGAGGTATAGAGTACTCAACGATTGTCCTCGGGTTGTATTTTTGAATGGCTGTTAGGACGCGAGGTAACCTCTTATAAGATTCCTCCCAATCTCCAAAAACCTCTGCAATGCCCTTCTGCTTTCCACACCATTCCTTCTTGTAAGTAATTACCTTGTTGAACCTACTAGAGATGTGTGCAATAATGACTCCAACCTTGACATCTGAATTGGCCTTAATAACACCAACGACTTCCCGACCGATAAACTTGGCATCTAGATTGGGGTGATCTTGACTTGCTCTAGAATATAAGCAGCAGTGAGGAGCCTTATACTTGATCACTTCCC
Organism: Adenophora triphylla var. japonica; assembly: GCA_022495995.1. NCBI lineage: Eukaryota > Viridiplantae > Streptophyta > Magnoliopsida > Asterales > Campanulaceae > Adenophora > Adenophora triphylla. The sequence goes on along the minus strand of JAFEMH010005582.1, from coordinate 133,093 downwards.
AATAGTCAAACTTCTTCCTACTCACACGAACATAAAATTGCATGGATAATTTTTCAATAGACACTCAATTACCCATGTGTGAGGTATGCTCTTTCTTACCCTGAACCTGCGATTGGTGTGATTATGGAACCTTTTTATATCAAATTGTGCCTCGTTCTTGCTAGGAAAGAGTATCCCTTTAGCAATCGCCTGTTTTTTCGAATCCCAAACTGGAAAACTATGTGCATGATCGTAATCAATCAAGCCTTGTTCTTGTCGAGCAGAAGTACCAATATCACTGTAAAAGGGATAATCCGCTCTCTCATATCTTTGATTTTCCGGCACTTCATAGTGAACAAGAGGTGCTTCCACATCATCATCAATCGGCCCATCATCACCGGCTCCCAAATCGACATCAGAATCACTACTACCCTCCTCATATTCATCATCATCATCCTCTAGCATTGCATCTACATCAGTCTGTACTTCCTCTTCTTCATAGTCAACATCATAATCATCATTAACATGATCATTATGCCCAAATGCCCGATCATCATCATTAACATGATAATTATGCCCAAATGCCCCATCACCATAATTTGGTGTTTGGGTTAATACAAGAGTTTGGAAACTTGGACCAACCCCTGCATCACGGTTACCAGTTGGTGAATACCCATAAATGGTCTCTGTGTGCTGTGTTTCAAACTCTGGATTGGGTCGATTTTCAACTAATTTTACAACCACATACAGCTACAAATTTCCAATCCCCCAAATTTAGCAAACTGATCGAACATTACATCCATACACGCATCATCTTCAATACGGAAAGGAAAATACTCACCAATCCCACTATCAAAAGAATGAGGGCATCTGTAAATGACTTCCAAATCAAATTGAGACCGATCTAAGTTCGCCTTTTTATATAACTCATCAATCAACTCATTGTATTTTCATCGGCAATTACCCCTCATTGCACATTTTGGCCCTTTTTTGAAATGAGGACCATCAAACGGTTGTTCATCATCACCTCCCCAATAACACATAAAAATGATTGGACCCCCGTTCATCTTTAACCCTACATTACGAAATCAAAGTGTTAAAACCTACATAACAAAACTATAACATTTATATCTACAATATAATAAAACACAGTTAAATAATTAAATTTTATATCTAAACACAAGTGAAAACAATGATTAAGATGATGTTAATTTACCTTGATTCTTGATCTTCAACAATTCTGATGAAATAAAATGATGTGAAGAAGCTTTATTTTGAAGAAAGGTGATTGAGAGAAAGGTGATTGAGAGAAAGAGAGAAAGCTGAGAGAAAGGTGATTGATAGAAAGAGAGAAAGCTGATAGAAAGGGATTACATTCACTCACGGGTTTTGATTATATTTATGTTTACTGAAAACTGAACTTTGGAGATGGAAAGTGACATTTCTGACTTAAACTCGCTACACCGTGTAGCGAGTTTCATTAAAGTTGAATTAAACTCGCTACACTGTGTAGCGATTTCAACTTTAATGAAACTCGCTACACGGTGTAGCGAGTTTAAGCCAGAGATTGTCCCCCCCCAATAATTTCCTTCGTTTCAACATTTTTTATTTTCATTTTTTTTCATTCGCGAAGGTATTTTGAACAATAAATATTGGTTAATTTAGTTATCATAATGAATATCTAAAAATTGTTACTTGTAGTACATATAATGGTGTAACAATAACAACTTTTAAATTTTAATTTGGACAATTAAATCAGCTTCAAATGATTGCTCAAAATAGCTTCGTACTAACATCAAAAAAAATTTTACATGTGTTAAAAAAATAATGACATGTTGCTGAATTATGTTTTTGTTTAAAATATTTTTTTTACATGTTTTAAAATAAATGATGACATGTTGCTGAATTAAGTTTTTGTTTCAAATATTTTTTTTATGTGTTAAAAAAATATGTCATGAATAATTGCAACAAAACCAAACACAAACTGTACAAAATAATTTAAAAAAACTAAAATAACATCACAAATATTCGTTTTTACTGGATAAAAATTACTAAATCTAGTGACCACAGCCCGGGCACATAGAAAAATAATACATAAATAAATAAATTCAGTGACCACAGTCCGGTCACCGGTCACATAGGAAAATATTACATAAATAAATTCAGTGACCACATCCTGATCACATAGAATATATAACATAAATCCAAAAAATTCAGTGATCACAGCCCGATCAAATAGGAAAATATTACATAAATTTCGGTACATATTAAATCCGACAGAAATCCAAATATTACATGTCCAACAAATTAACTTAACAATCCTTAGGAAAGACCTTAGAAACATTGGAAAGTGTAATGTTAAGTAGTTTTTTTGAGCGTGAGACGGCAAAAACAACAACCTAATAGATCAACAAAACAAAATATTTAGAACAAAATATTAAGAAATATATCCTTAGGGAGTGTAATATTAAGGAAAATATTTCATATCTGAGTAAGTATAAGAACAACACCAACACCTATGTCACTTCCGCCCTCACTTTTCTTAAGCACTTTGTCAGCAATGTAAGCTTCAATTGTGTCAGTAGGATCCTTCAAAGTCACCGAAACAGAGCCATGACCAGTTGGTGTGCACTCCTTGACAACAACAACAACCTAATAGAACAAAAATATAATGACCAATTATTTGTAAATTTCAACCTTAACTATAATTAATGTAAAATATTATACCTGTTCCACCCTGTCATATTGTTTGCATTTCTCCTTGATCATTCTCAACGGATAATATGTACCCTATGCAGTGAGATAGTCCATTGCAGAAAGCCAAGCTTTGCCCTGAAAATCTTCATCCTCCACCGGCTCTTCAAGCTTTCTACGTATGGCCTCATGGGTCGACAGAGGGGGGGGGTCCCTGAGAGACATGAGCTTTTCCGGTGTGATGCCGACGCACTGCGGACTGTGCGACACCAGCGGGACCAGCCAAGATATGAGGCGGTGGAGATTCTAACTCTCGTTCGATTTGAGAAAGATTTGATTGAGGATTGGAGGTTTGACCGGAATGACCAGGAAGAGGTTTTTGTCCACGATACCAGCGGGGAAGCGATGGATCCATTTTGACATTTATAAATCTTGAATTGAGAGAGATGAATTAGATTTGAGAGAGATAGATGACAGATGGATGAATTAGATTTGAGAGAGATGAATTAGATTTGAGAGCGATGGATCCATTTTGATAGTTATAAATCTTGAATTTTTGAGTTAAACTCGCTACACGGTGTAGCGAGTTTGATTTGGTTTGACCAAACTCGCTACACCGTGTAGCGAGTTTAGGTTAATTAAATGCCTAATTAAATTCCAAACCGTCAGTCTTAATTACACTAAAATTGCTACACGGTGTAGCGAGCTACACAGTGTAGCGAGTTACAAAAAAAGGGATACTATGAGCAATACTTTGAACAGTAAGTTATTTTGATAAATAAAAAAGTAAAAAGTGATTATTTGAGAAAAAATTCTTTTGTATTGTGGGTGGTCCAAAGAAAATGAAATAAGTAAAATGGACTAAAGTACTTCAAAACAAAACTATAAGGTGTGAACTTTAAAATTTATTGATTTTTAAAACTTTCTTTGGCTAGGCTGATACGTTTAAAATTTGCAAATTAGCCCATGTAGATCTTAAAAATTAAAAGATCATGTAAACCTTTCAAGAACATAACAATTAATATAATTTTGCAATTTTTTAAGCCACTCTTTTATTTTAATTTTCAAAAATTAACTAATCTTCCTCTCGTGGAAAATTAGTCTCATTTTGATTTCACGGTCAACTCACTTTGACCATCATTGAAAAATCTAGATATCTATAGTATAAATTAGAGTGGTGTTTGCTACAGTACTGTGAATAGTGTCAAGCGGGGAATTTTTCATTTTGCCCTCATACATTTGTCTCTTTCCCATTTTGCCCTTAAATTTTTTTTTTTTAAGTTAAAAAAAAAATTAAAAAAAAAAAAAAACACCCGTATCCTTGGACACGGGCATGTACTAGTCTCTATATAATTTTAAAATTTGTTATTGATAATATTTTTAATGTGCAACGATAACCATCTTTAAAATTTCATAGCAATATCTAGATTAACATTAAATAATGGACAAAGTTTGACAATGTTCACCAAGCCAAAATGAGGCTATATTTCCGGGGTACAAAGGAAATACAATTCAGTATTTGACCACTGAACTTGAATCCTCGCTACGTCCTGATCTCTAGAAAAAAAAAAAAGAACCCCGACCATCACCAAAAGTCTTCTACCAAGAAGACAAGAAAAAATAAAAGACATAAATCAAAAGATGTTTCTTCTATATAGGGTTTTGGTTTCACGCCCGTTGCTTTTTTAGGCAACACAAAAAACGTTGAGCCTCAAAATATAGCCTCAAGAAATGAAAAGTTGTGTGTATTTCCTTATCATTGGAGTGCACCAACAATCGTTGACTTTTTTACATTTTATCATAGAAAAATAAGCTAAAAGTCAATACTATGGCAATTTGTGCAGCTTGCAATATGTAAATTAGTAAGCTAATTTAAAGTTTTACTCAAACTACAATTAAACAATCAGTTTCATGTTTTTTTTTTTTTTTTTTTTTTTTTTTTTTTAATTTGAAACCAATCAGTTTCATGATTTTTTTTTTTTTTCCTTTAAAGAAGGGGATCAACACATTTCACCGCTTTCCCCTCGACGCACTTCACGCAGGCCACATGCAGGGAGGGCAATGTCATTCCCTCTAACCACTGGTGGGGGAATCGAACCCATGACCTCCAGGTTGAAAGCCATGAACTCTAACCATCAGGCTAAGATCCCGCGTGCATCAGTTTCATGATTTGATTACATGATATTTTGTCTGTTTTATTTTATAGTGGTTGTCTTATTTTAATTTTAGTGATCAAATTGATTGAAATTTGATCAATAATTTATAAAAAATTAGTATTATAATAATATTTTAAAAATTATAATTAATATATTTTTAATGATGCATCAATATCAAATTTCAAAACTTTGTTAGGATGATTGAATTTTCACAATATATTGATCAAAATTCAGTTATATTGATCAACTAAATTAAAGTAAAATCATCTTTTGAAATGAAGAGTGTAATCATGGGCGGATCTACAGTAGTGTATGGGGTTGCCCATGCAACAAAAAAAATATATATATATATATATATATATTTTTTTTTTTTTTGCAAAACGATGTCGTTTTGACCTGTTTTAAAGAAAAGACAACACCAAATATTTTGCGCCTAGTGAAACCTATTATATTTATGTATGTAAAGTGGTGCATAGTGAAGTCTATTATCTCTTATGTATGTAAATATTTTGAATTTTATTTTCGCGTCAATTTTTTTTTTAGTAAAGAACAGGCAACACCAAAACATTTGATGTAGATCCCCACTGAGTGTAATATACTAATATTATACTCCCTCCGTCCCAATAGTAGCTTTCCATTTTGCCATTTTGGGTGTCCCGTTAATAGCTTTCACTTTCCTTTTTTGGCAAAGAAATCTTTACTATTCCCTCCACTCATTCTCTCTCCTACATTTTTTTAATACTCACAACACCATTATAATTTACTATTCTCTCCACTCATTCCCTCTCTTATTTTCAAATTACACTCACAACATTTTTTCTTCCCCATCATTTTCTTAATTTGCGTGCTTGGCAAAAAATGGAAAAACAATTGTTGGGACGGAGGGAGTATTATATCTCCTCGAATTCAAAATAAATGATTATTTTGACTACACATATAGAATCTCATTTGACATACAGTATTTCAAATGGTATATAAAGCATCTTAGTTTAATGTTCAAAATCGTTGAAAACTCCATTTTATTTGTTCGGGACATAATAATAGTAATTGATTAAGAAATAAAAAGTTAATTACTAAACTGTGATTTTATGCACACCCCCAAGGTTATTTAGAAAAATTATGGTTATTTGAATACTCAAACATATTCAACCCGAAAATTGATCAAGAAAATCTTTTACTTGGTCTCTCCCACAACAACTTGAAACCAAAATTTTGCAAGTTAATATAATTTCGCCATTTAATAGCCAAAATTGAAACAAAACTGTCAAGATTTAAATAAATAATAAGAACTTTTAACAATGCCATTAATTTGTAACATTAAAAGTAAGCCATAGTTTTAATAATACATCCATTCCTTATCAGGGATTACAGAGAGTTTTAACTATTTGGTGGGAAGAAAAACAAAACTGTCAAGCTCTTGCCGAATGATGAATGATGATGCCAAAATCGTTAAATCAGCCCAAATCCAAGTGTTCGGATGCTCCGGAGATTGTAAGACCTGAAAATAAGAGAAAACACGTAAACTAAGCCGGGGCGGATCCGGCTAAAGGCCCTCTGACGTGAGAGTAAGTTCACGGTTTGTATGTAAGAAACTAAATTGACAGAGTTTCTGTATTGTAAAAAGTAACGTACCAAATAATGAGCCATAGGGCTTGTATTTATAGGGATGGATTCATAGAATCCATGTTGGAGTGAACTTATAAAGAGATAAGACATAATCCTAAGAGAATTATATCTTTTAAGGAGTCATTGTTTGACTTGAATTGGTGTAGGTGGTTACAATCCTGATTGGATCATGATAGTTGAATCCTTGTTCAAATAGGACTGTACGATCTGCTAGCCGGAACGCCGAGGAGCAAGAATGTTTTATCTCGGCATTTGTATATAAGCCGGGATGCATGATTTTGCCTCCTCGTCATTTGATGATCGGCCGGCATGTGAAGATGCCGGGGTGAATGATTCTGTCTCCTCGTCACTTTAGGATATGCCGAGGTAAGAACTTTTATCTCCTCGTCACTTGATGATATGCCGAGTACGATGGACCAAGTATGAAGATATAAGGCCGAGATGCATACTCCTCGGCATACGAGGAAGATGCTCCTCGGCCTTGACACTTGTGTATTGGATTGTGTTTATGGCCCAAATGGATTGGCCCTAACTCGAGCAAGCCCATGTTCGTATCTCGGTTTATATTGTTCAGTGGTCCCCGACTTTCTAGCTCGGCTTAGGACGAGGAGAAAGTCATCTCGTCCTCGGCTTACGGGATACGAACAGGTTTTACACGTGTCAAAGGCGCTTCAGTCCGTGCGTCGCTTCAATATCCGCCGGTTATTTGCCATGATGATAAATGGTGGGTCCCAGATCTGACGTGCCTCGAAAATTGTTGATAGCACTTAATTCTTGAGGCGTCAAACCCGGTTATATGCTTTACCCATGGGTTTGACCCGGTTTTGTGGAGTATAAAACCTTAAACCCTTCTCATTTCAACCTTTTCGCATCAGTGTTATTTGAGAGCAAAGGCAAAGAATTTCAAGCGATAAATCTTCTCCGGCGAACCTTCTTGATTTCCCAGTTTCCGGCGAAACTCAGTCTTTCGGTGTAGCGTTCTTCCAGCGTGACTCCAACCGTATCTTCAAACTCAGGTATGAAATTTCTCCCTTTCTATACATTCCGTTCATGATTTTGCATTTTCTAGGGTTTTTAGGAGAGATTTCGAATGTGCCAAGAAAAATAGACCGCCATTGTTGAAGGTTAAAGCTTTTCTTCATGAATTTTTTGCTTTTAACTCTCAAACACTTTGAATCTTTGATTTCCTTTGGATTTTGTATGAATTTCTTTGAATATTGAATGAACTCCCCCTTTAATCTTTGATTCCCCTTAGAAATGGCTCGTTCTTGGGACCATTCTCCCCGATTCCGTTATGGATATCACACCGGCAATCTGAGGGTTTATCGGAGAGAGAGGGGACCTTGGTTGATGCTGACCCTGGATGACATAGGAAAGATGTTGAGAAGTTATGGTCGTACTCGGATGTTCATCCAATACCCAGATAAAACAAGGATAGATCGAATTGATTCTTCGACTCGTAATGTAGTGTTGCTTGAGGATAGAGCAGAAATAGTGGAACACATCGAGTTGTTCTATCCTTCCTCTGATCATATAGTCCGCGAGCATTTGAGTGGTAAGGCTCCCTCCTCGGCCTTCTGATAATGACGAGGAGGGGTATCTCCCTTCCCCGTCCTAAGATCAGCCATTGACGAGGTAACTAATTTTGTCCCCTCGTCTTTTTGCAGATATGACGGGTAGAGAAGGAGAGACCTCCTCGTCCCCTCGAATTGTTGATGCTTTCATGGAGGGTGCCCAGGTTGAGGGCAGTAGAGGCCGATGAAGGGGAAGCCGAGGGAAACAACGGGAGAGGGCTCCAAAGGCCGGGGATCCTATGCTGTTGAAGTTATACTCCACATACGGGGTGGACAAAACCGAATATAAGTTAACTTATATGGGCAAACTTGATCTTAAGACGGAGAAGGAGGAGAGGAGCTTTTACTATAACGAAGACTACGTCCACTTCTATTTCAAACAGTTTCAACAGGGGCTCCGTCTTCCCTTGGACCCCTTTATCAATGAATTTTTGGACGATGTAAGGGCAGTGCCGGCCATGCTAGGAGCCAATGGTACTAGGGTTCTTGTTAGTTTCATTGTCCTTTGCCGTAGCTTAGGTTATGAGCCAACCATGGGAGCTTTTTGGCACTTCTACCTAGTCAGCTTTATCAAGGACAGTTGGCTCCTCGTCATTCGGAGTGCACCCAAGAAACCCAAACTTCTTCTTCCCATGTCAAGCAAGGTTGCAGGCTGGGATAATCACGTAATCCGGGTGGAGAGCCGCCAAGGTTGGGAGTTCCAATCCCCTTGTAAGGCTCCAACTTCATCAGGTCCCGTCAGCAGTATGAATGGACTAAGGCCTTGATCAAGCGCTTAGAGGCATTTGCCGAGGTGGGGCTCCTCGAGTGGAAGTCACTTGAATCCTCGGATCACTACTATGTCCAGGCAGGACTGATGCCGGGGCCGAAGGACGGGGTGGTTCCCCTAGTTACTGTCAAGAGAGGAAGGCGTTTTAATGATTGGACAACACATCCCGGCCTTGTTTTTCATGAGGATTGTCCGAGGTGTAAGATCCGTCCCCTTGACCAATGTCTGGAAGAAATAGACGTGGTTGGATGTAAATATTTTACTCTGATACTTTGCCTTTTTGAGTTTTTGTTGGTTTTTCTTCTGCTCGTATCTAACTATCTCGTCCTTGCCTTCGCAGATTTGACCCCCGAGGAGGAAGCTGAATTAGCTATGAGGAGGCTAAGTCCTATGGAGCTGGTTAAGCAGAAGAGGAAGCAAGTCAAGAAATCAGGTTTGATAGAGAGGAGGGAGGAAGCCAATGCCCGTAACCTGGTACTAAATGCTCAGGGTGATCAACCCCTTCCCCTCAAACTACACGAGGAGGTTAATGCCGAGGATGCTGCGTCCGAGAAGCGGGCTGACCCAATTACTGGAGATGGGCCTATCCCTCATGCTGATGCCGAGGAGGCGGGGATCGAAGAGACAGGCCTCGTAGGCAGACGTTCTGGCTCCAAGAGGGCCCAAGTTGCTAGCACCGAGGAGCCTGCAGCTAAGCGGGCAACTGTTGGTGAGGCTTCCAATCCTGAGGCTCCTCCTCCCTTGACCATCCAAACTGCTAAGACTCAAGCTGATGCAGAGGAGCTTGCTCGGCTCATGGCGGCAAACGTCCCTCGTCTGAAGGGCCTTCCTTTGCAAGACAGGAAGAGTCATATGATGAGGTTGGGCCGAGCTCCCATCCAAAGGGCCATAGACGAGGATGCCTACGACGCCCTGGTGAAGGAGAAGCCGAGCAGGGATAACTTGCTCTGCCGTAAGGGACTCATGCTGGCTGAGGTAGTTATCTCGTACTTTTAACTTTGTTGTTTTTACTTGTACTTCTTCATGGTTCTAACACAAGTTTATCTTATAGGCTGCCAGCATTGCGGCATATGAGAATGTCTTGGCCAAGGCCCAAGAGAAACAAGTTATTGATGCCAAGGCTGCTCACAAGAAGAGTGAGGCCGAGAAGGCTAAATTGGCCGAGCTATTGAAGGCCAAGAATGCCGATCTGGAGGCTGCTCAGGCCAAGGTCGAGGAAGAAGTGAAGAGGGCCGAGGAAGCCCGAAAGCAGGCACAAGAAGCAAGGGCTCAAGTCGAGGAGAGCCTCCGTCTGAAGGAGGTTGAGTTGACTGAGGCGAGGAAAGCCAAGGCCGAGGTCCAAGTGAGGGCCGAGGAAGCCGAAGCCAAGTGCCGAGGTTACGAGACTACCCTGGTGACCAGGGAAGAAGCGGCTGTTACCCGCTTCAAGGAGAGCCAGGCCTTCCAGGATGCGGTGGACAAGAAGACTGCCACTATGTTCGAGGACGGGTATCTCCATCTCGCTCGCCGTATCTTGGCTGACCCCACCACTGGCTTGGACATCAACAAGGTGGCTCTGCTGATCTGCCGGGATCAGTATGACGAGGAAGCTAGGGCTCTTCACCACTTGGTTCCATTCTCTGAGTATAACTTGGAAGTCATGGCCGAGAGAGATGCCCACGTAGGCCGAGCAGTGTGGAAGCCAGCCTCCGTCGTCCCCGGCAACATCAAAGCCTTGGTAGAGGCAATCCAGGATGAGGGAGAGCCCGAGGACTTGGAAGTCGAGTCCGGGGGAGGAGAGGACGAGAAGACTAATGCTCAAACTGATCAAGCTGTTCTTCCTCCCCCTGGTACTATCACGGAGCAATGGCTTGAAGAGCCCTTTAATGATGGCCAACAAACTTAGGATAGGATTTTCCTTTTTCCTTTTTGTAATAGCTGGTAGGACTTGTATTTTCCCTTGAATATCAATGAAAAAGTCCTTTGTTTTAATTCATATTGTTTCAATGAATTGTTTGTGTTTCTGTATGATATGCGTAGGCACAAGACGTATGAAGGTGGAATCTGAGGAGGGTCCCTCGTTCCCTAATTATTGAGCAAGTGGTTAGGCCGAGGAAGGACTCCTCGGCTTGGATTGTACTCTTAAGTCGTATATGCCGAGGAAGGACTCCTCAGCTTTGACTGTTGGGGATTTATTCTTTTTCGTCTCCTTATGCCGAGGAAGATGACTCATGCACAGGTTTCAGACGTGATGCCTTTTAGTCTTAGTGACATGGTTTTTCCTTGTCCTGACGGAGGTAAGTCATCAGGCCGAGGAGAAATCCTGGTCTTGACTGCGATAGTTGGAGTCCTGGAATCAAGGCGAACCCTTGTCAGGATGTAAAGCCATTAGGCCGAGGAGGACCCTCGGTCTTGGCTGTTAGGAGCTTATAGTCATTGAGTCAAGGCGGACCCTTGTCAAGACGTAAGGCAAGTCATTAGGCCAAGGAGAGATCCTTGGTCTTGACTGTGATAATGGTAATCCTGGAATCAAGGCGGACCCTTGTCAGGATGTAAGGTAAGCCATCAGGCCGAGGAGGACCCTCGGTCTTGGCTGCTAGGAGCCTGTAGTCGTTGAGTCAAGGCGGACCCTTGTCAAGACGTAAGGTGTACATTTTGAAGAATCGGGGATAAGATCCTCCTCTGGTGCTTGTGTGAGGAGTTGATAGTTGCTTTGCATGTTGGAAGAAACTTCTTTCGTAAAACTGAAATGTGATTACATCGAACTGCAATCCTATCAAACTAAAAAGTAAGACAGAAAATAAGAAACTAATCTATTGCAAAATAAACTAGACTAGTGATAGTATTTTCTAAGGTTATCGGAATGCCATGGGTGCTTAAGTTCCTTCCCCTCCTTAGTCTTCAATCTGTAGGTCCCTTCACGAATGACATGAGTGATGATATAGGGACCTTCCCAATTTGGGGATAGCTTGTTTTGTTCTGCTTTCCTACCGGTTGCTTCGATTTTTCTAAGTACCCAATCACCTACTTGGAATACTCTTCTGATGACCCTCTTATCATGATATGCCTTGGTCCTTTGCTTGTAGTTCACCATCCTCATCTGTGCGGCTAGTCGCTTTTCATCTATCAGGTCTAGGTCTAGGAGCCTATTAACCTTGTTGACTTGCTCATCATAATGGGAGTTTCTCACCGTAGGGATGGCCATTTCAGCTGGTGCCATAGCCTCAGAACCGAAGGTTAGTGCGAATGGGGTTTCCCCGGTTGGCCCCCGGGTGGTTGTGCGAACAGCCCATAAGGCTAGGGGAAGTTCGTCCAACCATCTACCCTCGCGTCCCTCAAGGTTCTTGGTAAGGGCGGTTAGGACCAGTTTATTGGCAGCTTCTGCTTGACCGTTGCCTTGGGGTCTGCTAACTGAGGATTTTGCATGGCGGACTTTGACTCTTCCCAACTCTGTAGTGAATGCCGTAGAGAATTGTAGTCCATGATCGGAGACAATTGTATGTGGAAGGCCAAATTTGCACCAGATGTTGTCGTGGACAAAATTGATTGCGTTCTCTTCCGTTATCTTGGCTAACGCTTTGGCTTCTATCCACTTGGAGAAGTAGTCAATGGCTACTATCACGTATTTGCAATTACCACGGGCGGGAGGGAAGGGTCCGATGATATAGATCCCCCACATGTCAAATGGCCACGTAGGTATCACAAGTGTTTGCTCAACTGCCGGTAGTCTAGGAATGTCAGAGAATCTTTGGCATTTGTCACATTTTCTAACATAAGCGTGCGCGTCCTCCCTCAAGTTTGGCCAATAGTAACCTAGCGATATGATCTTGTCAGCTAAGGTTCTGGCCCCCGGGTGTTCGCCGCAAACACCTTCATGTACTTCTGCCAAGAGGTTCTCAATTTCCTTAGGATAGACACACCTTAGCAGGGGCTTCGTGAAAGATCTTCGGTAGAGGACTCCGCTCATCACCACGAACCTTGGGGACCTCTTCTTGATAAGTTTAGCTTGAGCTTCATCTTCTGGGAGTTTCTCCTTTTTAATGTACTCAATGTAGTCATCGATCCAACATCTCTCCTCTCCGTCTAGGAGCATGACTTGTAGTCTTTCATATGCAGGTTCCTTGGCATAAACTACATATGGACTGGTCTTAGATGTAGACACATCCATGGTTGCTAGTTTAGATAGAACTGCAACTTGATTATCTTCCCTGCCTATTTGCTTGAGTTCGAAAAATTCCATCTTCTTCGTCATGTCTAGGACAAGGTCCTTATATTTGGCAAGGGTGGGGTCTTGGGTGTTATACTCTCCCTTTACTTGTTTGACAACGAGTTGGGAGTCACAGAAAGCTGCCACCTTAGTTGCTCCGTAGAAGGAGGCCAACTCAATAGCAGATATTAGAGCTTCATATTCTGCTTGATTGTTGGAGGCAGGGAACTTGAAACGAATGGCGTCTTGCATGGTGTACTCTCCTTCCGGGCTTGCTAGCACAACTCCAGCTCCGCTTCTTTCCTTTGTGGCTGATCCGTCCATGTACAAGATCTAACAGTTGGATGGGAGTTCGATGGGAGAGTCTTTTTCCTCCGGTGCGTTTTGCTTCCGGGAGGTGGGGAGATGCTCACCCATAAAGGCAGTCTCGACCATGAAGTCAACAAAAGGCTGTGCCAGGAGGGTCATCCTTGGTTGGTAGGTGATATCAAACTCGATAAGAGCGATGGACCAATTAAGGAGACGTCCGGAGCCGTCCAACTTATGTAATATCTTCTTTAGTGGTTCATTCGTGTACACGGTGATAGGATGTGCAGAAAAATAGGCGCGTAATTTCCTCGATGCAATAACTAGCGCGTATGCTATCTTCTCCACATTAAAGTATCTGCTCTCCACATCAGATAGTGCCTTAGAGACATAGTAGACGGGCTTCTGAATTCCTTCGTCATTTCGAACTAGAACGGCTGCGACAGCGTGATCGGTGGCAGCTAGGAATACGTACAACATCTCATCGGTAGTCGGACTGCTGAGCAAGGGAGGGGAACCCAAGTACTTCTTCAATCGGAGGAATGCTTCAGAGCATTCGGGAGTCCAGGAGAAGCTCTTGGTACCCTTCAATACCTTGAAGAAGGGCAGTGACTTTTCGGCAGATATGACAATGAATCTTCCAAGTGCCGCTATTCTTCCATTTAATCTTTGAACCTCCTTGATGGTGGTAGGTTCCTTCATGTCAATGAGTGCCTTGATATTTTTGGGGTTCGCCTCAATTCCCCTTTGTGATACCATGAAGCCCAAGAACTTTCCAGCTGTTACCCCGAACACACACTTACTTGGGTTTAACTTCATGTTGTTGGCCCGGAGGTTGTTTATTGTCTCTTCTAAGTCAAGAGTGTGACTACCCTCCTTGGTCTTAATGACCATGTCATCAATGTATGCTTCCATGTTCCGTCCTATTTGCGCGCCAAATACTTGGTTCACCATTTGCTGGTAGGTAGCACCAGCGTTCTTGAGTCCAAAAGGCATCATGATGTAAGAGTAGTTTCCCCCAGGTGTTTGAAAGGCCGTCTTCTCAATGTCCTCTTCTGCCATTTTTATCTGATGATAGCCTGAATAGGCGTCTAGGAAACTGAGAGTTTGGTGTCCAACAATGGAGTCAACCAATTTATCAATTCTGGAAAAAGGATAGCTGTCTTTGGGGCAGGCCTTATTCAGATCAGTAAAGTCTATACACATACGCCACTTCCCATTTTGCTTCTTCACCATAACTACATTGGCCAACCAAACGGGGTACTTGACTTCACGAATTATTCCGGCGCTAAGTAATTTCTGCACCTCTTCCTTAATAGCTTCCTCCTTGTCCCTTGCAAAGTTTCTCCTTGTCTGGGAGATAGTCTTCGCCAAAGGATCAACTTCCAGGCGGTGGAGGGCTACTTCTTCATTGATCCCCCTCATGTCTTCAACTCTCCAGGCAAAAACGTCGAGACTGTTTTTCAAGAGGGAGATGATTCTTTCTTTCTCTTCTGGAGATAGTTGGCCCCCGAGTTTAATTTTTTGTTCAGGATAGTCAGGATTGATGACTACCTCTTCCAGCTCATCTACAGGCTTCATTTCAGGACCGTCTCGAAATTCCAGAGACTCGATAATAATTTCTCTAATTCTCCTCCCTTCATTGTCGTTCACATTGAGGCATTCTTCCTCCATAAGTTTATCAATGTCGGGAAGATCGACCTTCCCTAGGTCATGGTTGGCCCCCGAGTTCTGGCCGTTGATGAGAATGGGATCTTCCTCGGAGACGGGCGGAACTATGCCTTGGTCATCTGCAATTTCTAGGACCATAGGTTCTTCCTCAGATACAGGTGGGACTACGCCTTGGTCATCTGCAATTTCTAGGACCATAGGCTCTTCCTCATCATCAAGCACCTCACGGATATAGCTCATTCTGGAGCTAGTTTCTGTGGTTTTCTGAGACTTGGAGATCTTGATGTTTTCCTCGGGGGTGTCTATTTCCACACTTTTAGATTTCTTTCTGCTCTTCACGACATGTTCCAAGAAGTCTTTGGGGGTTGCCCTCACACATCCAATTCCAGCACGAGTGGGGAATTTAACTCGTTGATGAGGAAGGGAGGCCACCATCCCAAGTTTAGCTTTACTTGGAATGCCTATGATTGCATGATAATCACTAGTCAAGTCCATGACTACAAAGTTGATGGTAGCCTTGGCTCGGAAGGGATGTTCCCCGACTTCAAGTTCCAGCTCCACCATTCCCTTAGCTCCAACCTTATGATTGGTGAATCCTTCCAGCCTGCCATGATATGGTTCCAGCATGGTGTCTTTCAATCCCATCTGTTGGAAAGCGGAATAGTACAGAATGTCACGGGAGGCCCCCGTGTCCACAAGTAATCTTTCTGATTCCACATTATCAATCCTACCCTTTATGACCAAGGGTTGCTCACGGGCAGCACGGCTTCCTGCTAATTCGTTGGGAGAGAAGCTGATTACCTCTTCTGCCTTATGAATCCAAGCAGGCACATGGTATACTTTGCTTAGTTCATGGATCTGATCCCTCATCTTTCTGGTGGAAGTCACTTCTTCACGGATCACATGCAATTTGGCCCTAGGAGGCCTACGCTCTCCATCTTCACTTTTGTCATCATCTTCACTTTCCTCCTCCTTTCGCTTCCACTTTCCATCCTTCTTCATGACATAGCGGTCTAGCTTTCCCTCGTCGATCCACCGTTGTATTATTTTCTTGAGGGCCCAACAGCCATCAGTATTGTGGCCATGGTCCTTATGGAAATCACAGAATTTAGATTTATCGCGGGGAAACTTCGGTTTGTCACTCAGTGGACGGGGAGGAGGGAGGTCTACCAATTGCATGATTTCTAAGATGGGTTTGGTAAGAGGAGTTGTGAATGTGGTGCCCAAATTTTGTTGGATTCACGCGAGTTTGAAGACATCCGGTTTAATTTGAAAAACGGAGTCGCCACGCCATTTTGATTACCTCAAAACTTTGAAAAAAAGGTTTTTACTTGGGTTCGGAGGTTAAGTTACCCCTTTGGAAGAACGTTTGGCGTTCACCCAAAGTGCCTTGCCGGAGCAAGTCTCCCAGATTTGATGTCGTGCTTGCTTGCGTGCTTTCTTGTGTGCATGTGTTTGAAAATAAGGAGGGAATGTCCCAAGTCGTCTTACGGACGTACAAACCATTTGTTGGTTGTCGCTCGGGATTCCTTGGAATTTTATGTATTTGGGATTATGATCCCGTCCTCATCTTATGACTTGTGATCATCGCATTTTAACCTCGGGACCCTCGGGACTTGCGTGATCGAGAGAATGACTCTCTTTTGGTCAAAGATGAGGTTCTTTAGAAAAAGGAGGGTCCTTAGCCCATCACTCCTACGCTTTAAGACGGCCGAGGCTCATATAGATGCTTCATACTCTTTCTTAGCGATAATCGGAGATATAGGGTTAGGTGTCCCTTTTTAAAGAGATATGGAACCTTTAATGGAAGGAACGATGTAAAGATAGGATCTTTTACACCGGTCCATTCCTAGGTTGTTAATGGGGGAATGGGGGAAATGTATGTAAAAATGAATCTTTAATGAAAAGATGACATTTTTGGGTTGCAAATGATGCACTTAGTTTAAAGAAATAATCTTTATTGCAAATGATGCATAAAGATTTGATTTTTATGCAAATGATGCATTTTTGTTGAAGAAATTGGCATTCATTATGCAAATGATGCATAAAGATTGCATTTTGAAAAGCATATGATGCTAGTTTATGGTAAAGACATGGTCTTTAAAGCAAATGATGCTTGAACGAGGGATTTTGGATGCAAATGATGCATTTTGATTGAAAAAGATTTGATTTTTATATCTGAAAGGATGCATGAAGATGACATTTTATTTGAAAATGGGGGTTTTAGGTGCAAAGGATGCACCTTTATGGGAAAAGACTACATTTTTATGACAAATGATGTCTAATGCATGTACGAAAGAGGAAGGGGAATATAAAGATAGGATCTTTAATCTACGAGTCCCAAGCAATATAAAGACAATGCAATGAGCAAATTATAAAGCAATTAGGATGCGAAAGGTAGGGCGTGCGAGGTTACCAATAGCTTCCTTCTTCTTTAGTCGGAGCTAGGAGGAGAGGTTGGTCTTGGATCTTGAGGAGGAGGGAGGGAGCTTCTTGGCCTTCTTCTTCACCTTCTTGAGCTTCAGTGATATTCTTCAGCGTATTTGGAGTGTTTGTGGGTGACTTGCTATGGATTGTGTGTGTTGAAATGGGTAGAGGAGGGCTCTATTTATAGGCGGTCTGGATAAGGCTAATGAAGCGGGTGCGGCTAGGGACGGCGAGCTAATGCGGCCGATGCGGCATTATCCGTGTGACTCGGCATTTCTAGAACCATGCAAGGTGGCAAATTCTAGAACCCTCTTCCTAATTAAGAAAACGTGTTTCTTAATTAGGAAGGCTCCTCGACCCTTAATTTAATTTGGAATTTGTTCGAACATTCAGGAACACTAGGAAGGTCAGGGAATTGCAGGAAACTTACGAAATTATAGGGAAATTTAACCGGAAGGCATGAGCCAGATTTGGGTACTTACAGGAGTGAATACTTCCGGCTTTTCGGTGCTTCTTGTCCTATTCTTCCCATTGGAGCCTTTACCATTCCCATTTTCATTCTGGCGAGTGCCAGCTGCTTCCGGTTCCGTCTCGTCAGATCCTCTTTTCTTTGTTTTGTCCTCAGCCATGGAAATGGCATAAGCCACCTTGTATAATTATGATTTGGACTTAGGTTCCCGGGCGGAGAGTTCATAGATGAGGGGACCAGATTTCAATCCAGAGTTGAAATAAACTATGACTTCCCTGTCAGTGAGGCTCTCTTCTACCCGGTCCGCCATTTTGCGGAATCGGTTGTAGTAACTGAGGGTGGTTTCTCCCTTTCCTTGCTCGATGTTGGCAAGGTCGGCCAATCTCATCTTCCTCTTACCAGCAGTGGCAAAGTGGTCTAAGAACATTCTCCTCATACCCCTACAGCAATCGATGCAACCTCTTTTAAGCTCACGGAACCAGGTCAAGGCTGTTCCAGAGAAGGTGCTCGCGAAAGCTTTGCAGAGCATGTCATCAGCGGTGGTGAGGAGATTCATGGTTTGCTCAAAACTTTGCACGTGGTCTTTCGCGTCAGTGGTCCCATTGTACTTTTCAAAATTCGGTACCTTAAAGTGAGGATTAGGTGGTGCTTCAGTGATCCTTCGGGAGAATGGACGGGTAGCCCAGTCATAGTCATCGTCATTGAACTTCTTTCCCATCTCCATGTCATCCAGTCTTTGTTTCAACAGTTCCCATTGTTTGGTTTCCACTTCTTTATCACTGCTCGAGCGGGTGCTTCGCTGGGAGCTACGGACTGAATTATCCTTGGGGTGACCATTTATCCTACTGTGCTCCCCGTCATTTCGATGGCTGTCGCGTTTAGATGGTGCCTTCCCACATCTTGGTTCCAATTCCTGGCCACCAAGAATCATTCTGTATGGTTCAGGTGTCCTTGGCCGTGCGAATTCACGAGCACGAGGATGGGGAGAGTCAGGGCGAGGTCGACGTGGTCGAGGAGAATCGTGACGAGATCGATGAGGACGAGGTGATCCAAGACGACGAGGAGCCATGACGAGACGAGGTGGTGACATTCGCTTAGTTAGACTAAGTCTTGTTCTCAGGTCCCGTGAGTTCACTTCCTCTTCCCTGGGAGTTAATTGGCTTCTCAGGTCAACTACCTGATCCTTCTTCTGATTGTTATGCTGAGGATGGGGGTATTCTCGGGGGGCCTGCTTAGATGGCAAGGCAGGATCGAGGGGAGGACCTCGTCGCTCACCCTGCTCCCTTCCAAGAGGGTTGCCCATAGATGGCAGCATGAATTCGGCCATGGAATGGTCTGGGTCCAATTGCAAAAGAGCAGCCTGTGTCTCATACATCCTTTGCAACGTCTCCATTTGTTTGTAGCAAAGAGCGTCGATCAACGGGTTGAGTTCCTCCCGCTTGACCGGCGTCGGCATTCTTTGTCTTCTTCCTTCCCACTTGCTTCCCACGAGGACGAGTAGGAGGAGGAAGGATAGCACCTTCTCCCTCGGCATTCGCCTGACCCTTAGAACGAAGAGTCATGGCGAGGGGAGGAGGGCCGTCTGGCTGAGGTAGAGGAGGAGGAGGAGGTAGCTCCTCGGCACCTGGATTAACCCCATTCACTTGGGTTTGTTCCTCAGCTGTAACACTTGTAAAGTGTCCATCCATTGTAAATCAACAACAAATTACCAAGTGCAAATTTCCCAAAAATCACGATTTTCCAATAGATCCAAATTTCTGGCCAAAATTAGGGCAAACTTTGACCACAAACAAACTGCCAATTGCGATTTTTCCAACACAAAAATTCAGGCCAAAAATTCGCTTTCGGTGTGATTTTGCAGATTCCAGCCGAATTTTTGCAGAATCCGGTGGTTCAAGAACAGAGCCTAAACGGAATAAGAATTTCCGTTCAAATCTAGCAGATTTCTGGCAAACAAACTGGCTCTAGCGAGCTTTTTCCAGGCCAAACAAAAGGTGTTTGAATCGATTTCCCGGCAATGGAACCAATTGATGATGCCAAAATCGTAAAATCAGCCTAAATCCAAGCGTTCGGATGCTTCGGAGATTGTAAGGCCCGAAAATAAGAGAAAACACGTAAACTAAGCCGGGGCGGATCCGGCTAAAGGCCCTCCGGCGTGAGAGTAAGTTCACGGTTTGTATGTAAGAAACTAAATTGACAGAGTTTCTGTATTGTAAAAAGTAACGTACCAAATAATGAGCCATATGGCTTGTATTTATAGGGATGGATTCATAGAATCCATGTTGGAGTAAACTTATAAAGAGATAAGACATAATCCTAAGAGAATTATATCTTTTAAGGAGTCATTGTTTGACTTGAATTGGTGTAGGTGGTTACAATCCTGATTGGATCATGATAGTTGAATCCTTGTTCAAATAGGACTGTACGATCTGCTAGCCGGAACGCCGAGGAGCAAGAATGTTTTATCTCGGCATTTGTATATAAGCCGGGATGCATGATTTTGCCTCCTCGTCATTTGATGATTGGCCGGCATGTGAAGATGCCGGGGTGAATGATTCTGTCTCCTCGTCACTTTAGGATATGCCGAGGTAAGAACTTTTATCTCCTCGTCACTTGATGATATGCCAAGTACTATAGACCAAGTATGAAGATATAAGGCCGAGATGCATACTCCTCGGCATACGAGGAAGATGTTCCTCGGCCCTGACACTTGTGTATTGGATTGTGTTTATGGCCCAAATGGATTGGGCCCAACTCGAGCAAGCCCATGTTCGTATCTCAGTTTATACTGTTCAATGAACTCTATAGCTGAAAACTTGTCTAGATGATGAACTGGAAAATCCAAATGATTATGTTTAACTCAGCCTTGATTCATTACTGACTTAAAAGTAAAAATAAAAAGTCCCACAAAGTATACTTTGTATGTCCCATGATAAATTTTGACTATTCATTTTGTCCGTCAAAGCATCTTCCTTAAAAACGGTTACAAGTAAAATGTGATATTCATTTAGGGACGAATGGAGTAAATAGATATTCATAACTCAAAAAGTATCTACCATAGGAAATGCTCAAAATATACCCAAGCCAAAGACTCCATTTGAAAGGGTCACCAGAAAACAGAGTTAGGCCTTAATGGTCTTTCATCATCTCTATTTTATCTTTGTTCAACCTGATATTTGAAGACAACCATTCGTTCCCTAAACATTCGTTCCCTAAACATAGGATAACACCTTTTACAAAAAGTAGGAAAATAATTTTGGGACGGAGGGAGTATAATCTAAACAAAGACAAAAACTTATGTGAGAACACTATGACCCGTCTCATGGATGAGACGGGTCATTTTTGACCCATGATCCAGCCCATTGAACCAGCTCCATGAGACGGGTCATATAAGTCTTTGTCTTATTCTTGTTCTCATATAAGTATTTGTCTTATTTCAATAGGTAGGTAGTATTAAAAAAAAATTTACTCCAGGACCCATGGGTCCGACCCTGACACGTGGCAGCCTCTCATAGGCCCAAATTTTTTTTTTAAATTTTTAAATTTTGTTTTTTTTTTCGGTTTGTGAAAAGTAATAGTTACTATAACATAATGTAATGATTGTATGCATATAAAGTAATAGTTTGTATACATTAAAGTAATACATATATACAGAAAAGTAATAGTGTTTTTCCCTATGTTTTCTTCGTTTGGCAAAAGTAATACTTATTATAACTAAAATGTAACAAACATGTTATTTATATGTAATAGTATTTGTACATAATTGTAACACATATGCTATGTTTTCTTCGTTTGGCAAAAGTAATACTTATTATAACTAAAATGTAACAAACATGTTATTTATATGTAATAGTATTTGTACATAATTGTAACACATATGCATAGATATCTATATGTTTTCAAACAATAAGTTACAATGAGTTCAAATTTATCATGATACATGTAAAAGTATTACATTATCTATAGAAATATGTTACAATTTCATCTATCAAAGTGTTACATTTACTTGTATAAACTATTACATTCATATACATAAGTTATTACATTTCAAATGTAATACATATAGTTTGTATTAGATTTGAAAAAATGGGTGAAAATGAGCTTTTGTTTTTTTAAAACAGGTATTACGTTTACTTCTGAACAATGTTACTTTATATGTATACAGTCATTACATTAAGAGATGGTAACTATTACTTTTTCTAAACCACTGAAAAGCCGAAAAAATAATATAAAATCTAAAAAAAAAAGCAAAAAAAAAAAGAAAAATCTTAATTCCAGCTTCCATCATCACAGGGAGAACAACCGTCCATGGCGCTGTCATTAATCTGAAATCCCATATCATAGATCACTCCGACCATATAGTCCGCAGGTAACAGAGGATAAAACCATTTTGCGTCAAATCCGCCAATCACGGCTATGTGGAACTGCATCTGTCCGCTCGGAGCATTACTAGTGTCCCAAACAGCTCCGGGTCGACCCGTCTCATGCATGAGACGGATCCCCTTGTTCTCACGAGAGACCACCTCCTAAATAAATGCTTCTGTTTGTAAGAATGAATGTTCAAAACAATTAAATCTATACTATAGTATATTAAAGTAGGTCAAAATGATTATGGGTGTGACATCTCATCAAAAAATGGGAGTATCTTTCTTTCTAGGAAGCCACATCATCCTAACTATTGATGTGCCAAGGCTTTTCAAATTCGGCTATTAGTTGAGTATATTAGACAATAATATGAGGTATGATATTAGGTACTTTTATATAGGAGTATATAATAGAAGTATAAATATTAGGTATGATATTAGGTACTCTTATATAGGAGTATATAATAGAAGTATAGATTTTAGGTATGGTATTAGGTACTCTTATATAGGAGTATATAATAGAAGTATAGACTAGGGTATGTGAATAGGTATAAGTAGTAATAGACATATACTCTTATATATATAATAGAAGTATAGACTAGGTAGGCTATGCATTTAAAAACGCTAATAAATTGATACATTATCAACTTTTCGGCTTCTTATGTATTGATTATCCTAATCCAACTTTTCATATATAAAAATGCATTATTTTATTTTCGGAATACATATGATTTTGCTTGAAAATATGATAATAATTAAAGAAATTTATTTTAGTAATCCAAAAGGCAAAAAGATGTTTAACATGAAGAGAGACTTTACAAATTCATGAACGGAAGATTGTTCATATCTTCATCGTTTAGTATACTTCAACCGTTAAGAACATGAAGAATCATTGCATTAGTTTCACATTATGTTCATTAGTAACATGCATATGATAATTCAAAAGACACACCAACGTAATTTAATTTTGCTATCTATTACTAAACATATAGAAGAATATAATTTCATTTTGTTATAATCAACGGGAATATGAAACAAGTTGAAGTTTAAAGGTTGTAATACTAACTAATACAATAATTAAAAAAAACTTTTAGACTATTCATAAAAGATCAATAGTTGAAGAGTCATCCATTTTCTTCATTCAAGTATATACAGACTAATTTTCTTTTGACAAATGTTTATTTTTTGCTCTCCATCACTTTTGTAGAGACTAATTCATGAAGAAAGAAAATGTGTCAAGGTTCTAGGGAATGCTATTGTAAGTATTCACAAAATCCATTTTTTTTGAATTTGTGAGTGACTTCTTTATAATCTCTTTTGACTTATTTTGAATAGGATTTATTTTTTATATTTATGTTTGTGTTTATTATTTTGATTTTGATTTTGATTTTGATTTTAATTTTAATTTTAACTTTTATTTTATAAATTTTCGTCTTTATTTTGATTTTATTTCTTGCTTTTTTTCTATTTCTTTTATGTTTGTGAATGTTTCTTTCACTCTTTAATTATTAGAATTTTAATTTTCATTTTTTATTTGCATTTTATTTTTTCGTATGTTTTTATATTGATATTGATTTTCTTTTATGCATTAGATTTTTTTCTTTCTTAATTATTAAAAAAAATTCATTTTGCTTTTGCTATTTTTGTAAGACAATTTACAACTTAGCTTTAAATAAGAACTTTGTTTGGATTATTTGTTTATTTTTTTTCCTTTCGATTATGATCTGATTTCTTTTACTTATTTGTAAAGTTGATTTTAGTTTTATTTCTTATTTTTTTTTCATATTTTCTTTACTTTCATTTTTTAATATTATCTTCCTTTTTTTCAGTTTGTGATAAAAAAATATTTCTTTTATTTTGATTAAAGTTTGATTTTTGGTGTATTTATTTATATTTGGGTTTGATATTGATTTTCATTGATGAATTTTTCAAAATAGTTTTTTTATTTTTTAATATATTTTGATTGTGTTCGTGAATGCTTCCTTTTATTATTTTTTATTAAGATTCGATTTTCATATTTCATTCAATTGTTTCATCTTTCTTTTGTTGTTTTTTTCTATTTTGATATTTATTCTACTTTGACTTTGTATTATTTTTAAAAATATTCAAGTTTATTATTTATATGTTTCTACTCTTTATTTTTATTATATTTTTGAACTCTTATTTTTTATTATTTTTCCTTTATTAATATTTGACTTTCATATTTCTGTTTTGATATTGAATTCATTTTTAGCTATTATTTTATTTATTAAATTTTTGAATATTCTTATTTGTTGTTGCGTTTTCTTTCTTCTATTTTATTCATATTTACGAATGAATTCTATCAAATTGCTAAGATTACAAAAATTAACTACAATGATATTTGTTAATCGTACTTTTATCTTTTATATTGATTTATATATTTATTTTTTCATATTGTACAAACATTAATGATCTAGAAGTCTTGAGGGAATAATGAGAAAACAAACCACAAAAATATTAACAGATTATGGAGAAAAATATTGTGCCATAATCTTAACTCTAAATACCTCTTTCAAGACTCCATCTATCCTATCATCACATGACATAACAAATGAATTTCATGGTTAGCCTTTTACAAGTTTGTGACCTCACTCATATTTTTTTCCATGACCATAATATTTATAATTCATCCTTATAATATTTTATATTAATAAATTAATTTCAAACTGAAGTACATATTTTTTTAAATGGACAAACTTACTTATGATTATCAAAAACATCAAAGTACCCCGTGCGTAGCACGGGTAACACCCTAGTATAAAGAAATAGTGGAAATACATATAGAGGAGCCATTCAGTCTTCATTTGGAAATGCACCTTGCCTCTGTTTGTGCTTCGGATGGGCTGGACATATCACATATAATTGTCCACGTCGTTTGATGGTCTTAAATTTCGAGCACATGATCTTTACGGATGAACGCACCTTCATGCCCAATGAGTCATTGAAGTCAAACGAACCTGATAAGGGTATTTGGGAGGGCAATCAAAAGATGAACAAAACAAAATTGTACTAATACTGTTGCGAAGAAGCCATAAACAATCCCATTAAACTGGCATTACGAAACAGAATACATCTATTGAAAACTCATTGGAAAAAAAAAAGAACAATAATTACCTCAGGTGGGTTAAGCAGATTAGTCGGCAAGAAAAAATTGAAGCAGGTGCTGAAAAAAATAACTCAAAAGAATGAGAGGGAAGTATATCATGGTAGGGAAAAAACATAACAAAATATTGAAAGTAAAACACATAAACAACCTAATAACACAATCTAATATCTAAATAGGCTCAACCTAATAACAATATTGATATGTGTATTTGTACCTAATATGTTCATGGTGTTCTCCGGATACCAGAAATCAATAAAAATATATGAAGAGATAGCACGGTAATCACTCAATAACTCGCTGAAATACGGAGTTAAAGCGCACCTTCTGAATGCTGGGATATGCCAACTTTGTAAAGGCGATGTTGTTGCCATTATAAATGCACTAGCACTACAACAAATATGCCTTTTCCCGGCACTTTTAAATCGGCACTTTACTTTGTGTCGCTAATTTTCGGCATTTCAACGATTGTGCCGCTAAATTTTCGGCGTTTTTTGAAAAATGCCGCAAATTCCCGGTACTTTATTAAAAGTGCCGCTAATTTCCGGCATTTCAATGAAAGTGCCGCAAAATTTTCGGCGCTTTTGGAAAATGCCGCGAATTCCCGGCACTTTATTAAACGTGCCAGGAAATTTTCGACACTTCAAGAAAAGTGCCGAGAATTCCCGGCAGTTTGATATAAGTGCCGCTAAATTTTCGGCAATTACTGAAAAGTGTCGCTAAATTTCGACATTTATTGAAAAGTGCCGCTAATATCTGGCACTTTTTTGTAATCGTCGCATATATTCCTGCACTTTTTGAAACGCCTAATTTTAATATATGCCCTTATTGAAAAATATTTGCTCACTCTGTGTGTGAAACTAAACCAGATTAAATATAGTAAACAAAAAATTCCTTTTTCCCCATTTTTTCAAATAACGTGATTGTTGATGTCAAAATATAAAAAACGTTCACAATTTTTTTTATAAATAAATCCCAATGTTATACATAATTATGCACATTTTTTGTTTCAATATCTGTCATGGTACTTAATGTAATACTAGTATAACTGAAAGAAAAAAAACGCTTTCAAGCCCGTCCATCTCTCTGAATATGAAAACGACCACACGATTTGTCAACAGTTAACCCTAAATTTTCCCCGTATTACATTAACCTCCATTTCCCTCGTATTATAATATATCCCCCTTTCCTCTACCCCATTCAGCTGAGAGTGAGAGAGAGATCGACCGCAAGAAAACTGCCGTCGCCGTCACCCTCTGCAAGAAAGGAAGAGGCCTCATCAAAATCAATGGCGTCCCAATCGAGCTAGTCGAGCCCAAAATCCTTCGTTATAAGGCCTTCAAGCCTATCCTCCTTCTCAGCCACCACCGTTTCGCCGGCGTCGTCATGCGTATCCGAGTCAAGGGCGATCGTAAAACCTCTCAGATCTGTGTGTTTTGAGGTCGATAATCAACAATGGCTTCTTGCACATCTGCTTCAGCCACCACAATCCTCTCTTCTTCAAACCCTAAATCTTACATTTCCCCCAAATTTAACCCTCAAACTGTTATCTTCCCTACCTTATCCTTCAATGGCGTCCGTAAGCCCTTGCAATTTCAGTCCCCTCGTTCCATCTCCCTTCGCTCTTCTACTTCCCGTTGTAGCTTTGTTGTCAAGGCTGTATGTGTTCTTTCCCTATTCAATATATCTATTATGTATCGCTGTTTATGTAGATTGTTGCTACTTTATGTGGGTTTTGTGCTGTTCATAATTAGGTTTTTGTTTTTGAATTCTTAAGTGTTGTTATGTTTTCTTATCTGCATTAATGTAATTCTGATGATTTTGTTCACTGAAAATGTAGTATGGCTTCTTATTGTTCCGTGTTTTTCAATATGTTAGAATAGGTTCTTTCATCATTTTCTAGCAGTATTTGCACTTTTATTTTAAATGATAAAACTAGTTATTATTGATTATTAAGTTGTGGGTGTTTTAGTATCTGCATGTCACTGCCAATTTTCAAATATGTGTTCATTTTACTGCCGATCTAAGGAAGCTTCTTATCACGTTGACCATCTTTTTTATTTTGTCAATGTCAATTGCATTCCTAAAGTGGCCATTTAATGGTTTATTATCCCTTGCAGAGTTCGATTTTTGTTGTTTTTTAAACATATCCATTACTAAGAAAGCACATTTGGGATTCTGTCTCTTTGCAATAAACTACTGAACTATTATCCCTAATATGTACTGACTTTGAGGCACAATATTTGTGGGGCACAATCGAGAGGATTAAGTTAAGAGGTGTTGCACATTAGACGCTGTCAGTTTTTTTAAAATTCAATTAACTAGGATCATATTTGATCGAGTCAACCTTACTTTTAGAGGATAGACATCTACTTTGATTATACTGCAGTGTTCGGATTCTTTACCCACCTTACTGCTGCCACTTAAGTTTCAAAGTTAGGCATGTGTTCTTGCCTCCAATGGAAAGTTTGTCATTGTTTCATCTCTTGATAAGTTGCACCTATGATTCTGGTAGGTGCCTTTGTTGTAAACGTTTCCTCTCCCCCTCTAAGTCAGATTCATGGCTTACTTCTGTTTTTCTTTTCTTGACTTATTTTTTTTGTTTATTGGGTCAGAGTATCTACGGTGGGAACGGGCCTTTAACTCCTGTGACCCAACACATGCAATAGCATCTGTGCAATCTCAGCCTATTTCACATTCATGTGTAAATATATAGTTGAAATCTCATTTTATTGTTCTTTTTTTCATTTTGTTCTTTATTATAGGTTCAGATTCGGGCAGTTCTTCTGGTAGTGATTCTGATGATGCCGAGGCTTCTGTTCGCAAGAGTACTGCAAATGTATATCTTTATGCCTCTATGTCAAGATAAACTTTATTACCTTCATCATTTAAAATTTGACTGGGTGATTTTTGCCGCTTCTGCTTGTGCGTGTGGGTTTTGTCTGACCTTTGATTTCATTTTTGTTATCTGTTAGGGAACAATGGATTCTGAACAACAGAAGAAAAGTGACCTAAATAATGCAGAAACTGAAAATGGTGAGTTTATTAGTCTACGGTATATTTACACCTGACAAACGTAGGGTGGTATTAAACAAACATGAAAATGAAGGAGAATAAGGAGTCATAATCATTGAAGAAGTTCGAGTCGAAATTGGAGTGTTCAATCTTATGTTCTAAATTATATCTCTTATGTTCTTATTCTCTTATTTAATATCATTTAAAACTAAATAATTCTTATTTTTTCAGATGATGATTTAAATGAGGACCTTATAACCCCAATCTATACGGGAGGAGATTGCATTCATTTGTGTTTTTGTTGCTACTTGATAGTTCAGTTTGTAGATGTCAATGCATGTTGCATACCTTCCTTTTGAACTAATACTTTTTGGGTTGTGTAACTCATACTAATTGTTCAATTTATGGCAATGGACCAAGCTTTATATTTTATAAGTTATTCTTATTCATCACTAATTGTTGAAATTTGTGTATGTTATTGATTTCAATAGCACAATAAATTAGAGAATCCAAAATTTTCTAGGGCAAGATATATATATATATATATATATATATATATATATATATTTTAAAAGGAAAAAATTCCTAGCAATTTTAAATGCACTGCTAATATTGGAGAATATTAAAAGTGCCACTAATTTTCGGCACTTTAAAAAAAGTGCCGCTAATTTTCTGGCATTTTAGACGTGCCGGTATATTTTGGCACTTTATGAAAGTGTCGAAAAATTAGCGGCACTTTTAAAAGTGCCAAAAAATTAGCGGCACTTTTAAAAGTGCCGGGAAATTAGCAGCACTTTTAAAGTGCCGAAAAACAGTGGCACTTACAAAAGTGCCGAAAAACAGCGGCACTTTTAAAAGTGCCAAAAATTAGCGGCACTTTTAAAAGTTCCGGGAAATTAGCAGCACTTTTAAAGTGCCGGAAAGTATTGCCAACACCACTTTTTCCGGCACTTTAAGAAGTGCCGAAAAAAGCTTTTTCGACACTTTTTTTTAACATTTTCGGCATTTTTAAAGTGCCGGGAAAAGGCATATTTGTTGTAGTGTAGAGCCATATCAAGTTAATTATTGAAGCTCTTGTCAACTATTATGAACTTTCTAGTTGATGTACCGAGAAAAGTTGGATTGTAATTGCAGGAATTGGATCCGACCTTTTCAGGAACAGGAGAATACAAATTGCTGGTGGTATGTTACAGTAGCATGCTATTGCTTTTATATCTTAATTTTTTCTTTACAGCTTGGAATAGTGCTTCTTAGCATCCAGGATTCACTTATCTTTGTGGGGCTATCCATCTTTTTTTTTTTTTTAACTTTTATTCTATAATTTTCAAATATTTTTGTGTTCGATCTAAGCTGTGTGCTTTCCTAGTACTTATTGTTAGAATTGACCTTTTTGACTCGTGCAAGATCTTTGCAAGGAAATCAACTTTATGGGAAGATTTCATCAGTGATTGGTCTCTGAGATCTCTGATTAGTCTCTGATGCAGTCCCTTACAGTTATGTAAGTGCTACACATCTTTACAATTATGAACTTCTCTAATGATTTATTTCAACATTCAATCTTTTTGATAATATAGAGATATCTACTCCATCATTAGTAAATGAAATGACTAATAAAACTGAAAGTAGGGTACCTGTTTTATGTTTACCACAAATTATTTTCCTTGGTTAACAATAATTTTCTTTTTAACACTATCTGTGGGTTCCTTAATATTTTTTCTTCACCATAAAGGAAACGGAAACAAACAACCTAATAACACAATCAAATATCTAAATAGGCTCAAGAGAACCTATCATTGGCCTTCGAACACAAATTATTGTAACAAATTCAATTAATATTAAACATAAAATCAATCCAAATTCATTTGAAGTTGTCAATAACCTCATATTATGAATTATTCTTGCAAATTAAATCAATATTAAACATAACACTAATAATATATTTTTTGAAGTTATCAATAACCATATTGTAAATTTGAATTGCTTGTGAAAAACTTCTTTATACACGACATTGGTCGTCGTATCATTTGTATGCCCATCCTTTCCACATATCAGAACTTTGAGGCCCTTCTTACTAGTGACCCTGGAGATTTCCACATACAACTACCGTGGTTGAATACAAGTAGGGGAAGATAGAGTCCAATGTGTGAAAGTAACTGACCCTGACTCTTATTTATAGTCATAGCGAAGCAGAGGACCAATGGGAACTACCTACGTTAGAATTTGATGGGAAATTTTGTCAAATCCGATGGGCTCATGATCATTCTAGGAATTAACAACTTCATGCCGGCATTTCTTCCAGAAAGCATTTTTGCCTCGACTACGTGTTTTCCTAGATTTGTAACAAACATTCTTGTTCCATTACATAACTCTGAAGCTTGATCGATATTCCTGAGTAACATTATCATACACCCAACCTTCAGCTTGATGATGTGGTTTGATAATCCCGAACATTTTATTGTATTAAAAAACTCCACAGAAAATACATCTGCATGGCCTGCAATATCTCCGTCCTCCTTGCTTATTCCATCAGAACTCATATGCTCAACTTCTTCACCGGTAAATAGCGATATGACATAGTCATTAATATTATCTACTAGTTCATTAGTTGGTGCCAGAACAACTCTATCTTGAAAAAATCCATCAATATGGTTGTTGTGTAATATGTCAGAATAGGTGGATTCGACAATAGTTGCAACAGGATCAGTAGCATCTCTTATGAGAATATAATCTGGCAACTTAATATCAACTTCTCCGTCATTTTCATCACCAGCAACTCCATCTCCCACCTGTAAAATCCATTCTGCAAAATTATTGGTCTCCATAGCATCAGAAGAAGAAGACAAACCAACCTGCATTAAAATAAAAATATTAAGTAATTAAACATATGGAAATGAAAATTAATAAGATTTTAATATTAGAAGAGTTTACCTACAATCTCATGTTTTTTGTTAATTTAAGCACCTCACACGAAATCCAAAGTCTAGATGGAATGATGGTATCATGAACAATATCATGTATGTTCCCTTTGGGGATAACAGGCAAGATTTGTCTGAAATCTCCTCCAAACACAACAACTAACCTACCAAAAGGCTTATCAGAGCGTCGACCGTCATGCGTACGCATAATGTCTCTCAAACTCTTGTCTAGAGCCTCAAATCAATGCTTGTGGGTTATAGGAGCTTCATCCTAAATTATTAGCTTTGTTTTCTTTAGAAGATCAGCTACTTCAGACCCTGGCTTGATCATGCTACAGTTTGAGCTCTCATAAACTTGTATGGGAATATTGAATCTATAGTGAGCAGTCCTACCCCTTGGAAGAAGCAATGAAACAATACCGCTAGAAGCCATTGTAATAACTATATCCATCCTACATCTTAATGTAGAGCACAAAGTCTTCCAAATGAAAGTCTTTCCCGTGCCTCCATAGCCATATAAAAAGAAAACTCCACCATTACCATTATCAACATCAGTCATAATCTTATCATAAATCGTTGTTTACTCCTCAGTCAAACATGCATACAATCTCGAGTGATAAGCCTTCATCTCATCTATGTTGTAAGACATTTCATCTAATATAAGCATGTTTTCAGCATCACGAGTAACACAATCATTTGGTTTAGGCATGCCTATAAAATTTTGAAGACTGATGCAATTAGTTGCAAATAACTTTTCAATTTCTGCCAATGCAAAATTCTTCACTTGCTCATCAATGAGTTTCAAACCTGTATATATTTTATAATGAAGAGGTTGATATCAAGAAGAAAATGAGTTTTTTTTTAAGTAAAAATGGTTGCTCCATTATACATGTAAT
The DNA here is from genome assembly GCA_022495995.1 of Adenophora triphylla var. japonica. Classification (NCBI taxonomy): domain Eukaryota; kingdom Viridiplantae; phylum Streptophyta; class Magnoliopsida; order Asterales; family Campanulaceae; genus Adenophora; species Adenophora triphylla. Next base: position 100,922 of record JAFEMH010005582.1, on the reverse strand, counting down.
CTGACAAATATAATAAATTTTTAAATTTGTCATTAACACAAACAAATAAAATATTTTTAGAAAGCTATTTTTTTCAAGTACTGAAGCAAATACTAGGATTTTTGAAATTCTTCTGATGCTTGTAGAGGATATCATCCGACAGAAGTTGCCAAAACTTACTCCACACGTCAATGTGGCCTATACATGCTATTGAACAGTAGTAGCATTGCGAACAATCTTCTTAAGTAATCAGGGGATACCCATTCACTTGTGCTTTGATTCCATCAACATATTCTTTGTTATCATCAAGCAATCCCATAGCATAGCATGTTGATTTGTAATCATCGTACATAATGCCATTCATAGTTTTCAAATCATTATAGCATATAGTTCCAGCAATATGATTCAACATTAGCCTCAAGTAATATATATCTCCTGAATTCATAGGGACATGGTGAATTCTTCCTATTGTTGTGCGCTACTTTCTATGACGCCATTCTCGATTCTTCTTATCCAAAATAAAACGATGCAGAAATTTGTAATACTTGTACTGTCGAGCTTCTGGATTCTCACTATTGTACTTCATCCATTGAAAAATTGGGATTGACAAACTGTAGGCTTACCTACAACATTAGGAAGATAATCACCATCTTTAAAAGGAATACCCAGGTCGCCTTCCAAATTGAAGGATAAGCGCTCTACAGCAAGTGTTCTGTAATGGATTCAAATCCGAATATCCTTCACATTGCTTCACATCCAGAAACATATCGGCAATCAACATAGCTTTTCACTTCATCATCCACACAAAACCCAACCCCAATCTTATCGCTACCCTTGCTGATGTACTTGAACAAATTGAAGGATAAGCGCTCTACGACAAGTGTTCTGTAATGGATTCAAATCCGAATATCCTTCACATTGCTTCACATCCAGAAACATATCGGCAATCAACATACCTTTTCACTTCATCATCCACACAAAACCCAACCCCAATCTTATCGCTACCCTTGCTGATGTACTTGAATAAATACTTGATAGACTTGCTTTGATTACAATATTCAACGTTGATGTATGCCTGGTACTTCAAAAGTAGCTTCGCATTATATGGGACTATGTACCTGTTATCAAGAATAACTCCACCTTTTTCCACATTGTCACCTGTATCTCTCCTAATATATACGTGATATCCATTCTCATCAATAAATGTACGTTCATTGAAGCTTTTAGGACAGTTCTTTGAACATCTATTTTTATCCATACACGGAGATTTTGGTTTAGCAGCACCACAAGGACCATGTACCATATATTCTTTCACAGCCTCATACAATTCAGGGTTGGTTTCTTTATCAGGAATCTCAACACTTATCCATTTTGTTGACATCCTCAGCTATGTGGGCTTGGTCTTGACGTATGAGAAAAAGAAGGATATGAGTATGAGGTAAACCTCGCTTTTGAAACTCCACTGTGTAGACAACTGGATCGATAAGTATACATACGATTAATATGTCATGAATAGCACAAACAATTAATTCACACAAATCATCTCAAATAATAGGACTCGAACAAATGATACTCGATCCATCCCACTTCAAGAGTCCTATCTTTTTCTTTATTAACACATAGGTACTTTGAGCAATCATTTTAAGTTAATTTAATTATCCTAATGAATATTTTAAACTTGCTATTGATATACAACATTATATGTACTATCAACAACAATTTTTAGATGTTCATTAGGATAATAAATTAAGCTAAAAGTATTGCTCAAAATAACTTCGTGTTAACAACAAACAAGATAGAACACTTATTCTGGGACAGAGGTAGTATTTAAATACAATCTAAATATAATGTATTGAAAGAATGACTTACGCGCATTAGGCTCGCCAAAATTTTCTTATCCTTCAAATCTCGCACCAGTTTAGGGATGTCCAAACCGAAATCGGCCTGGAACCGTGGAACCGTCCCTAATCGGAACCGGCAGGAACCGTAACTGGCGGTTTGGCGATCCGGTTCATGTTTAAACTTTTTAAAAACCGTGAACCGGCGATTTTGAACCGCCCCGAATCGGAACCGAAATCGTCAGAAACCGTAACCAAAACCGCTAGAAACCGTTAACCGAACTGTCAGAAACCGTCAGAAACCGTTAGAAGCTGTCAGGTTCGACATAATATATTCGTTATGCGTGTTAGCTAACGGCTAGTTGACAAAAAATAGCCATTTTTTGACCTTTTTTTTTAACCAGATTTCAGTACTCAATTTTTTTTTTGTAATCTTAACAAATTTCCTCAACTATAAATACCATTCCCCTCCCCTCACATTTTTTCCATACAAACTCCATTATCTCTCTTAACTTTCTCTAACAATTTTCATTAAATTCTTTGATTCTCAAGCTCAAATCATAATCCAACTTTCTTATTTTCATCCAATATCCATATTTCCATCCAACATCTTTATTTCATCTTCATTTCATATATTTTCATATTTTATATTATGAATATTCTCAAGAACCTAACAAGCAAGAAGGGTAGCAAGGGTAGAGGGCAAGGGGAATCTTCTTCACAAGCACCACCACCACCACCACGATTTGTTGAAAATGAAGGTGGTCAATTTTATGAAATGGGGCTTTTGGGGAAAAATGAAAATGAGGTGGAAGATTGGGAAGATGATGACGAAGTAGAAGAGATTCCAAATTTTGTGCCACCACAAAATATTGATAATCTAACTCCAACTACTTAAGAAACTAATGGCAATACTATGGAGGCCACAATAGGAGGGAGGCGGCGTAAAGCAAAAAACAATCCCCCTTCCGTTCTAAAAACCAAGAAAAGTGAATCCAAAGTATTCACGAAATTCTACAAAAAAAGTTCCCGTTGACGCGGCGGGTAAGAATTTCAAAGCAATATGCAACTTTTGTCCAATAAATAACAAACAAACATATGGTTACTGTACCGGTGGTGGATACAGTACTTTGAGAAGGCATAGAAGAGAAAAACACCTCGGGGAATATGGCATAGATACCACTCAAGCACAATTGCAAGGATTCGCTTCTTCAAAAAATATTGGTATGTCTTCTCAAACTTCTTCTAATTTATATTCATATAATCATCTAAATCATAGAAGAGAAATGGCTAAATTTATTTATAAGCAATCTCTTCCCTTTAATTTTCCCGATAACGAAGACTATGAACATTTAATTAGATGTTGTTTTAATCCCGCCGCTAGCAAAGAAGCTCGTACAACCCTAACACGAGATGTTAAAAATATAGCAGGAGAACATAAATTTGATGTACGAAATAGTTTTGCTAATTTGTCATCTAAAGTTTCTATTTGTTCCGATATATGGAGTGATAAAAAAAAAGACATTTTTATATGGGAGTAACATGTCATTTGATTGATGATTCTTGAAAAATTCAAAAGAGGTTACTTGCATATAGATTATTTGATGAGGCACATACCGCACATAACATTGCTCATATGTTACAAACAATTTTGCATGAATATAATCTTGTTGATAAAGTTTTTTCAATGTCTTTTGATAATGCTAGTTCTAATACCGCTAGTTTGCCCGAATTAATTTTAGTTTGTAAACCATCACTAGGTGGTAGATTTTTACATATTAGATGCATTTGTCATATTTTAAACTTATGTGTGCAAGATTGTTTGCGTGCTTTGGAAACTTCTATTAATGCAATTAAAGATGCTATTTACGATATTATGAAAATATCAAAAATTACAAGGCTATGGAAGCAATATTGCACAAATCATGGGAAAAAACAAAAAAGATTCCCAATAGATGTTCCAACTAGATGGAATTCCACCCTTCATATTTTAGAAGAAACTTATGCTTGGAGAAATGAAATTTGCATGTTTTTGGGATCCATTAATTATGGTACCCAATATGCATGGTACAAAGTTATATACTACACAACGGGAAGAATGTGCAAGTATGATTAATTTGTTGAAGAAGTTCGAGGAGGCAACATTGGCGTTATCTGGTATGTATTACCCTACTTCTACTTTAGTTGTTGATCATTGTGTGGAAATTTCTAATATATTTTCCGAATTTAAAGATGATATTATTCTTAAAGATGCGGTTTTCAAAATGCGAGAAAAGTGGGAAAAATATTTGCTTAACATTCCCGATATTTTTTTGGTTGCTAAGTTATTAGATCCTAGAGTTAGAGAGTATGGTTTAACTCAATTTTTAGAATATTATTATTCAAACTTTTATTTGGTGGGAGATCCCAATATGCCTAACGTAGGTCAAAAAGTTGCTAGTGTTAGACAATCATTTTTAGAAATTTATCAGGAATACAAGTCAATATACGGTGATGCATATGCAACAACAAGTGAGCCTTCTTCTTCGGTACTTCAACATTCCTCATCATCATATTTGTGGCATGTTTTTATGGAAGACAACAATCTCGTGATGGTGTTAATGGCGAATTTGATAAATATTTGACCACCGAATTTGAACAAGAAAACCCATTTGATATTTTGAGTTGGTGGTCAAGGAGAGCACACGCTTTTCCTATCATTTCTAGAATTGCACGAGAAGTACTTGCTTGTCCCGCATCAACGGTTTTGTTGGAGCAAGCTTTTAGCATTGGTGGGAATATGGAGCATAATCGTCACAATTTATCATCCGATAGTTTTGAAGCTTGTAATTTGTTGAATGATTGAATTAGAGCGGAAAGAAGAAAGCAAGATGACAAGCCAACAGATCGTTGTGGTGGCGAAGGTGAGTACTTTGATGAAACTAAATCGGGAAGCGATTAAGTTAAGTAAAATGTAATTTATTTAATTGTTAATATAGTTTTATTATAAGTTAGAATATTTAGATAATTATTGTAATAAAAGGAGGTAACGGCTCCTAATATCCTCCCTTAAATATAAAAGGGTAAGGTTTGGTTGTCCCCCTCATGTAATTTTTCCCAATTATTAATAAAATTTAAAGGGTATCGTCCCTTTTTTCTTTTATTTACTTTCATTTGTTTAATTTTTTTTAATATTTTTATATACCTTTTTGTAAATAAAAATCACTAATAAAAAAGTCTAAAATATTATTTTCTAGTCAATAAAAATTAAAAGAAAATAAAAAATAAATATAGGGTAATCCGTCACTCTTTTCTTCTATATACTTTCATTTGTTTAGTTTTTTCTATCTTTTTTTATATACCTTTTTATAAAAAAAAATCACTAATAAAAAATCCTAAAATATTATTTTCTAGTCAGTAAAAAATAAAAATAAAATAAAAAATAAATATAGGGTAGTCCGCCCCTCTTTTCTTCTATATACTTTCATTTATTTAGTTTTTTTTTCTATCTTTTTTATATACCTTTTAATAAAAAAATCACTAATAAAAAAAGTCTAAAGTATTATTTTCTAGTCCATAAAAAATTAAAAGAAAATAAAAAATAAATATAGGATAGTCCGTCCCTCTTTTTTTCTATATACTTTCATTTGTTTAGTTTTTTCTATCTTTTTTATATACCTTTTTGTAAAAAAAAACACTAATAAAAAAAGTCTATAATATTATTTTCTAATCAATAAAAAATAAAAAAAATGAAAAAAATAATTGGTAGTCCGTGTCCGTCCCTCTTTTCTTTTATATACTTTCATTTGTTTAGTTTTTTTCTATCTTTTTTTTATATAACTTTTTGCAAAATATTTCAGTAATAAAAACAATTCTAAAACAGTTTTTTCTATTAAAAAAAATTAAAAAAATAACAAAAACCGTTGAACCGCCGGTTGCGAACCATGAACCGTCAGTTCGGAACCGGAATCAGGAACCGACGGTTCGGTTTCAATTTTCCCTTTTTCGGAACCGGAACCGGCGATTTCGAACCGGAAGCGAAACCGTAAATGGCCATCCCTACATCAGTTCATCAAGTTTCATTTTAAAAACTCGACACAGTATATCAGGCCTAACTTCACGTCTCAAGCCTTTCTTCTCAACAAATCTTGTGATCTCTGGCCACTTTGGATTGCAGGTAAACGTGATAAAAAGCGATTGATATCCGGTCCACCTGCAAATAGCTAACGAATTCTGAAAATTCTGAGTCATCCACCACTGACCTCCGGTATATGATGACGACAACACAACGCGTCTACCCGCTGTTGATGGATGGATATATCCTTTTAAAACTGCCTCAGAAAGTTTGTTGTAAGTTTCAACCCTAAGGGTGGGTTGATTGTGATGAATCCATTGAAGACTCTGTATATCCATCATTATGTATGAATCAACCACAAACTGCTGAAGTAGCCTTCCATTTCTCATTAGTTGTAGTCCTTCTCTATACCTCTCTTGGATTCAGAATGATAAGAACTCCTTTAATGAAAGATTTGGATGCTTTGACATAGGAGGTTTACTTTTAGGAATATATGTATAGTATCCATCCTCGCTATACACAAATAAAAGCGGGTACTGAAGGGGAAGATAATATGGTTTAAATTCATGAATATGTTGTAATTGGCCAAACTCTATCCCAACAATGATGTCTCTCACATCAGGTGCATCTTCAATGTCATCCTCAATAAGAGCTGCCACTTCTGAAGTTGTTGGCAGATTATACATTCTCCCATCCTTAGACCTCTCTACCAGAAAAAGGTCATTTAGCGACGGAAATTTCCGCCGCTAAAATTAAATTTTCGTCGCTAAAAATAATTACCGGCGGAAAAATTCCGTCGGTGGTCCGCCGCTACCAGCCCGTCGCAGTGCTCCAACGGGTCAATTTCCGCCGGTATTTTTTTTATTTTACCGACGGAATTTATTTTCGCCGGTGAATTTATGGTTACAGCGACGGAAAATTCCGCTGCTAAATTAATTTAATTTAATTAAATTTTCATTTCAGTGGCGGAAATTTCCGTCGCTGTAATAAAAATTAATTTAATTAAATTAATTTCAGCGGCGGAAATTTCCGTCACTGTAATAAAAATTAAATTAAAATGAATTAATTTCAGCGGCGGAAATTACCGTCGCTAAAATTATTTAATTTTAATTTAAATTTATTACAGCGACGGAAATTTCCGCCGCTGAAATCAAAAATTAAATAAAAATTAAATGATTATAGCGGCGGAAATTTCGTCGCTGAAATAAAAATTAATTAAAATAAATTAATTTCAGAGACGGAAAATTCCGCCGCTGAAATTAATTTATTTTAATTAATTTTTATTTCAGCGACGGAATTTCCGCCGCTATAATCAAAAATTAAATTATTTGAAATTAATTTCGGCGACGGAAATTTCCGTCGATTCTCGAAATAAATTAAAAAAATAATTTAAAATATCAATAAACCAAAATTTTTTGTACACGATATAACATTTCAATTTATAAAACTAAAACTATAAAAACTAAAAATCAAAAATCAACGTACTCAAATAAAATCTAAATATCACCGTACCAAATCGGGAGGGGGAGAGGGGGAGAGGGGGAGAGGGGGAGGGGGAGAGGGGGAGAGGGGGGGAGGGGGAGAGGGCGGGGAGGGGCTCCGCGGGTACCAAATGTCTCAAATGTTTACAAACGAGTAAAAATAGTACAAACAAGTCTAAAATAGTCCGTAATCAACTCGGGGGCGGCCGGATGTTACCCTGGAAGTCCTGGCCGATATGAGCCATCAACAACGCCAATTGTCTTTGAGTCTCCGCATGAGCCTCCGCAAGCTTTGCCCGCTCGCGTCTCTCCTCCTCCAACGCAGCCTCTCCAGAGTGTCCGACCCTCTGATCATGAAACGTGGGCGGGTCAACATTTCGCCGACGGTGGTCGACGGGCATTGCCGCCCGTAATCCCCCATCCCTAACACTCGGGCTCCTCTCTTTGGATGTCCCTCGAGGTGACCGAGTGACAAACATCCCGAGAACGAAGGGACGGGCTCTCAGGAGAGGCGTTCCTTCGGGAACAACGGCGGCTTGATATGCGGCTGTCAAAATAAAACAAACAATTATAATCATATACACAATGTAAAGGGCATAAATAAATTTACATATTCAAAATCAAGTTATTTAATGATAGTTTACTTACAAAGCCATTAGCAGAGCGATCGTCAACCCATTGCGGAGGTTGATCGGGCCGTAGGATTCCGAAGATGGGTGCTAGCATAAACATCCACAAAGCGATATTCGGACCATGCTCCCTTTCCTATAAATAAAATAAGCGAGATTATTACTTTGAAATTGTATAAATGCAACATTTAAACTGATTTAAAAGCATGCATACACTACATTTACACTAAAACCATGGATTTCATAGCATCAACATGGCTCCCAGCTAACATACGTACATAAACCTATTTAAAAGCATGCATACACTACTACATTTAAACTAACATACATACCATGCGGTCGTGATGCTCGGCGACCGTGAGCGTCCCCATGGTATGCATCGCCGCCGACCCCGAGGAGCCTGCTCTATTGGCCTTAGCCTGTTCAGATATAGCCTTCGCCGCATCCGACCCCCAATATTCGCAAAATTGACGAAACACCTCATCGGTCATATAAGTAGGTGTCGAGGGCTGTTGTCCCGCCGCGAGCCGATTAGTATAATAATTTCTCTTCGTGGTACCTATAAAAAATATGAATATCTCGTAAACATATAATGATGACATTATAAAATTAAAAGAGTATAATCATTGTTAATTAAACTAATTAAGGATAGATAAATATGTTACAAATAAAATCCTTAAATAGCTTGTGAGCCTGCTCATCGAAAACTAATCTAGCCGTCGCCCTAAGGTTTGACTATTTTTGGAAAGTCGCCCTAAGATTTGACTATTTTTGGGAAGTCGCCCTAAGGTTTGACTATTTTTGGGAAGTCGCCCTATGATTTGACTATTTTTGGGAAGTCGCCCTAAGATTTGACTATTTTTGGGAAGTCGCCCTATGATTTGACTATTTTTGGGAAGTCGCCCTAAGATTTGACTATTTTTGGGAAGTCGCCCTATGATTTGACTATTTTTGGGAAGTCGCCCTATGATTTGACTATTTTTGGGAAGTCGCCCTATGATTTGACTATTTTTGGGAAGTCGCCCTATGATTTGACTATTTTTGGGAAGTCGCCCTATGATTTGACTATTTTTGGGAAGTCGCCCTATGATTTGATTTCGGTTTATCGAATCAGAAGATGGTTGTGGTTTGAAAGGTGATTGCGGTTTATCGAATCGAAGGGGATGATTGCAGTTTATCGCTTTTCTAGTGTTGTGTGTGATAGCGTTTTAGGTGCCTCAAGCCTTAATGATGGCATCTTAGGTGCCTCGAACCTTGATGATGGCGTCTTAGGTGCCTCGAACCTTGATTTGAAATGATTTCCTTTTGATGGTTTGGGATAGATGGTCCTTTGGTGGACTTCATTTGAAGGGATCGGTCTTACATTTGCTGCCGAGGAAATGGATGATAATGGGGAAAGAAACGGGATTCCGTTAACTTCGCTGGGGATTTTGTTAGCCTTTGTTGGAGTTTAGTTCAGGAGTATGAACCTAAATTGGGACTTAGTTCAGGAGTATGATCCTAAGTTGAGGTTTAGTTCAGGAGTATGAACCTAAGTGGGGGCTTAGTTCAGGAGTATGAACCTAAGTCGAGGTTTAGTTCAGGAGTATGAACCTAAATGGGGACTTAGCTCAGGAGTATGAACCTAAGTGGGGACTTAGCTCAGGAGTATGAACCTAAGTGGGGACTTAGCTCAGGAGTATGAACCTAAGTGGGGACTCAGTTCAGGAGTATGAACCTAAATGGGGACCTAGTTCAGGAGTATGATCCTAAGTCGGGGACTCAGTTCAGGAGTATGAACCTAAATGGGGACCTAGTTCAGGAGTATGATCCTAAGTCGGGGTTTCAGTTCAGGAGTATAAACCTAAATTGAGACCTAGTTCAGGAGTATGATCCTAAGTCGGGGTTTCAGTTCAGGAGTATGAACCTAAATGGGGACTCAGTTCAGGAGTATGATCCTAAGTCGAGGTTTTGTACCTGAGGGAGACTGTTTGAGGGCGTTCTCGCTGGGGAAGATTTGAGCTTACGAGGATTACCGGGGAAAAGGGTGACCGTGTTGGTCAAGTGGCTGGACCTATGGTAGGCTACCCACGTATCTCGAGTGGGAGTCAAGCCTGGACGTAGTTCGACAACTTCTGGGGATGGTCTTTGATGGTTTGACGGTATTCGGGAGTCACCCGAGGTTTGACTGTTTTTGGGAAGTCGCCCTAAGGTTTGACTATTTTTGGGAAGTCGCCCTAAGACTTGACTATTTTTGGGAAGTCACCCTAAGATTTGGTGATAATGTTCTTTTAGAAAAGTAGTTGACTAAGATATGCTTTCATACCTGTGCTGTGCTTACCTGTAGCTGCCGGAAGGACTGAGGCTACGGCTGATGTTGATGAAGAGTTGTTGGGTTGCCGTTCGTGGGACGGTTTCTGCTGACGATTTGCTGTCTTTGGAGGCATTTTGACCTGAAGGAGGAGTTTGGTTGAGTCTGCATCTTGCTGGTGATCGTCAACCTTGTAGAAGTTGTTGAGCTTGTCTTCACATTGGGACTTCTTGCTTTTGAGAACTTTGTGTCTCTGACCGATTTGCATTTGAGAACTTGGTGTCTGTAACCGAATTGTATCTGAGAACTTGGCGTCCCTGACCGATTTGTATTTGAGAACTTGGCATCTCTGACCGAATTGTATTTGAGAACTTGGCGTCTCTGACCGAATTGTATTTGAGAACTTGGCGTCTCTGACCGAATTGTATTTGAGAACTTGGCGTCTCTGACCGATTTGTATTTTGAGAACTTGGCGTCCCTGACCGAACTGTATTTGAGAATTTGGCATCCCTGACCGATTTGCATTTGAGAACTTGGCGTCTCTGAACGAACTGTATTTGAGAACTTGGCTTCTCTGACCGATTTGTATTTTGAGAACTTGGCGTCCCTGACCGAACTGTATTTGAGAATTTGGCATCCCTGACCGATTTACATTTGAGAACTTGGCGTCCCTGACCGAACTGTAGACACTGGAGGTGGTCTTCATCCATTTGTGGAAATTGGAAGTCGTCTTTGGTGAAGATCATCCTTGCCGAAAAGGGGGATTTGATTTCATGTTTGAATTCCTGCATTCGTTAGTGAAGAGGAAGATGCATATATGACATTCATGATGACAGATGCATGCATAGAGCCAAAAATGATTGTGAGAGTATCACTGCATATGTGTGCGAGATGATGCATTTACTTGCTTTTGAAGATGCACTTAGCCTAAGCTTTTGGCAGGGAATTTATGATCTTCAATCACTTAGGATTGTTCCTATTGATTGAAGTTTTGTGCATGCTACATGAGCCCTGGGGAGATTTTTGTGGGGATGCATGGTGATGAGAGGGGATGTATTGGGATGTATGTGTCTGGAGACTGTTTGGGACAGATTTTGAGCAAGTGGGGGAGGTGAGAGCCCTCGATCGCGATTTAAACAGTGGTTGTTGATGAGGTTTTTTTTTTTTTTTTTTTTTTACAAGATCACATGGACCTCAATCTTGATGAGATTGGATTCGATCCCGGTCTTGGTTGAAAATTTCCCTCTCACTCTTGGTCATTTGAAGCTGATGCTGACAGGCTCTAGGGCACGTTGATATGAGTGAAGCTTCTTTCATTTGGGTGAGCTGTGACTTCGGCCGAAACCTTGTTCGGAGAATGATTTGATGAAATTGCTAATGCAGGGAGAAACCCAGATCTTAAATTCCGATGCTATGGGAAGCTGGTATGTACCAAGTTCTGAAGCTGAAAATCTAGTTGTTGATGTGACTAGACCTTTCTTGTGACTTGATAAAATTCAGGTCCAAAGGACCGGCTTGACAAAGCCCCCGGATCCTGAGTAGGCAAAGTCCATATTTTGAAGAAGTGACTTGGCGAATCTATCTCGTAGTGAAGAACCCAATGTGGACCCAAAGATGACTATAGAAGCCCCAGCTTGAAGAGCTGATACAGGAGAACCTGGGAGAACCGCTTGGCAAGCCCCAGCGTGAAGAAATTCAGAGCGGTCTTATTGCAGACAGAGTCATTATGTGACCGAGGAGGTACCCATATTTTCAAATCTTAGTCAACCAGTCACTGGACAAGACTCAGAAACGTTTACGTGCAGGGGCACATCTTTCGAAAAAATGGGAATGAATCCCCATTTTGTGTATACACACTCGCTTTAGGTTTGACTCTTTTGAGAGAGTATAAGCATCACAAGGTGTGGAAAAGTGTATGGAAGCCCCTGCTGACAGAAAGACAGTGTTTGGCTCTATTTCCCTATGATGGAGAGAGAGAAGACTTGTCGAGACTCTTGAAAACTTGTTTTATTCGTGATAATCACAAGGCTGCTTAAAACCCTTTGTTAATGTTCGGGTTATTCAACTCCTAAATCTGATATGAACAAATATTTTGATTAATCACAAGGAGAAAACCAGCTGATATCGAGAATCAAGCTCGGAAGAACGGAAAGTGTATAGGGACGATCCTTGATGAGACCGGATTTTTTTTTTTTGAGATTTGTTTGTGATTTCGACCGGACCATTTCTGGTTGCCTACGTTCCCTCCATTATGAAGAGCTCAGGTCGCCGTAGTTCGGGCTTATCCCGAATGAAAAGAGAATGAATGTGAAAATTCAAGACTTAGAGGTCCTTTTGGGAATTTGAGGATTGGAGATTCGAATAACATATTCCCTTAGAGTGTCCATGAAAGACACGGATGCGAAGCCCCAGTGGGACATCCACGACAAGTGTTTCTGGAGTAGAAATGAATTATGCTCACATGAATCAAATTTGAATTTGCACAATCTTTGATTGGTAATTTTGAACCAAAATGGATTAGATTCCAATTTAAGCAAGCAATGAAATATTAATTTGATTGCGATGAAATTCCTATCCGATAGGAATTGCATTGGGTTTAGGGCTTCGATCGGCCATCGGGTGATTTGGAAAATCATGACCTCTTAAGATGAGAGGTCGGCTGGGCCTTTTGCTGACTGAACCTCTAATGATGAGAGGTTGGCTTGCAGGGATGTGTTTGGAAAATCTATGGCAGGGAAGATTGATTGCCCCTAAGGATGAGAGGTCAAATTTTGACTTTGGCCAAAGGCGAGGGTAATGGTGATGGGAGTATCCTCTAAAATTAAGGGGATGGCTTGGGATTGGTTTAAGGTAATGATAAGAGGAAGTCCAAGCTATCGAGAACTTTTGTGAACTTGCGAGAATTCGGGCTCCTTTTTGATCATTGGAGAGCCTCTTTTTTTTTTGAAAGGCTTCCTGAGGAGCTTGGAATTATATCCGAGATTGTGAGGATTTTAAAATCATTCTTTTGAGAATTCGGAAGGCCTCTTTGAGGAGTTGAGAATTATCTTTCTTTCCTTCACAACTTGAACATTTTATGCATCGCCGACTCTCGACGCTAACTTCTTTGGCGTTGCTTGGACTTCTCTCAATAAGGAGCAAAGGTGATGGCTAAACAGGGTTTCAAAACATGCCGATCTTGAAATGAAAGGGTAGTGTTTAGTGAGGGTGAGGTAATGGCTTTCCTATGGGTGAAAGGCTTCAACCGCAATCCCTACCGGATGACCTGAGATTAAGTCTTCATTGCTTGCTTAAGCTTTAAATGAGAAAAGATCCATGCAAATTCATCGAACAACGAGATGATGAGGCTGAAAGGGATGTGAGCATGCAAGATGGGGAGTTGGTAAGCCCCAATTTGGGAAGGATATCAATTGATTTTCTCACTCCGATTAATTTAAATATTAATCATTTCAAAGAATTAGTGGTTGAGCAGCACAAGTGATCATCTAGGATAAAACCATTTCAATTAAGTGTAATGTGGGTGTGCAAGTGATGTCTCGAGTCTAGCAAGAAAAGAAAAAAGACTTATATTAAAAGTTAGACATTTAACTACTATGTCCAAAATGGACTTTAACGACAAATGTCCAGGAAGGACTTAGGTGAAAGAAAAGTACTAGAACCTACGAAGGTTGACTTAAAAGACTATTTTAAAGATAGGTAGCCCCTAGTCTAGCCGCTCTTTGTTGTTGGACCATGCATCTACTCTTTGACGCTGGAGATGGGGGCTATTGCAGATCTTTCCATCAGGATTTCTTTGGCAATCTCTTGCTTAATCCAACCATTTTCATCATCTGCGATGGTCGGTCCACCGACCTTACAAAAGGGTGAGTCAAATTCCATTATGCCCATAAGTCTTGAATCACCAAACTCGACCATGTTGACATTTGGGTTGTTGTTTCTAGGGAATGGGTTACTGATAGTATTGGGCCCTTCAGGCACCTCTAACCTCCCTTGTTCAATCAAACTTTGGATTGCCTTTTTCAGGAGGACGCAATCATCTGTCAGGTGCCCATGGTACTGATGATAGGCGCAATGCTTGGAAGTATCCAAAGGAGCATTGGGGTTTCTAGGCTGATAACTTTCCAAAGGCCGGAGCAAACCTTCTCTCACCAAACCTCTGAAGATATCACTCAAAGGCATCCCAAAGTTTCTCAAGTCTTGGAGCCGGGATCTGGATGCATCAGGTTTCTTGGGAACAAAGGAAGTGGCATTGTTATGATCCGTCCCGCATAGCTAATCACTTCTTTACCTTTTGGTTGGGCGGAGGCTGTGTTGGAGGTGGAAGAAACCCGGTATCTGTAGCGGGTGTAGCGGTCGAGGCGATTGTAAGCCTTTTCGAACTTAGCCCCGGAATTAACCATTGCACGCAAGTCAGCGTAGGGGAAGTGACTGAGGGAAGTTCTCAAATGCGGCTTCAAGCATGACTGAAAGATGTCTAACTGATCCTCGTCAGAGGGAGGAATGGCTATTTCATTAAGCTTCAGGTTCCACCTTTTATAGAAATCCCCAATATTCTCATCAGTATTTGCACCGTTGTCTGCAGTCAACTATGTTTGTTTCCCATTCCAAGTTGGCTTTATACTTATCTGTGAAAGTACTGGTAATGCTTCCCAAGTAGCCCTAGCTTCAGGTGCCGCAATCGGAAAAACCATTTCAAAGCCCCGACTTCAAAGAGAGATCAAGTAGTCAGCCAACCGCTGGTTTGTGCATCCCTTAGCTTTCATTGCCAAAGTGTAGGTGTCCAAGTGAGTTTTAGGGCACGCACTTCCATCAAACGATTCGAGATTGGGCATCACGAACTTGTGGGGGCGAGGTACAATTGAGTCGGGATTTGTAGGCCGAAGAGCAGTGTTCCTTTTGACGGTCAATTCGGCGATACGCGCTTTCATTTCCTTGTGTTGCTCCATAAACCAAGCCAATTGGGGATCCAAAGGTGGAACGGGAATGCCCGAGCCGATATTTGAGCCAGGAAGAGGACTAGGCTGTTGGTGGTGCATTGGTGGAAGGAATACCATATCCCGGAGCATAGGTGAAAACCTTGTCCTTGGCCCAAATTACCACAGGGAGTGTAGGTAGGAGCCTGGGCAAAGGGATAGAACCCGGCGACTTGCTGTTGGCTTCCAATCGGCGAGAAGATGGAGGCAGATCTGAGGTAGCCGAGATGGCTTGGATTTCCGGAGTGAGGCCCATAAGTAGGCTTAAGTGCGGAGCTGCCGTCCCTGGTTGTTGAATTGCATGGATGGCTGAGGCGATGGTGTATAACCGAGAGGATACTGTGGTCCTGGTGATTCTGATGAAGCTGGGATGGGGGCTTGGTAACCCATTGAACCCTGAGTGAGAAATGGGTTTGCGAAAGCTGTGTGAGGAGCAGCTGAGCTAGCATCATTCTGAGGAGGGGCTCCTGACTGTTGCCCTGAACCAAACTGTGGTGGCATTCCAAACCGTTGCTTTGCGAAAGTCCGGATTGATTGGTCCCGGCTGAGGCGGGATCCCAATTTGCTTTGTGGCACCAGGGGTATCCCCAACCATGGGAAGGCATTTCGTGCGACTTTGTCCCAGCTGAGGCATTGCGAGCGGCTCGTCCGTCAGGCTGCGTGGATCCGGTGGTGCGGTTGGGGAGCGGGCGACCTGCAGATCGAGGAGCATGGGCTCTGGTGGTAGTACCGTGGGAGGCCGGTGGTGGCATCCTGGAGTAGTTGGGTTGACCAAGAGCGGGATTGAGGTCTTCCTCTTCTTCCACAAAGTGAAGGTGCCATCTCGGGTTGAGACTCGGCGGCCAATCCATGGCTTTTGATAGCCTCCATAAGGCTGTTCATTGTGCTTCTGTCGCACTCTCATCTGTTCGCCTAACTGATTCCATTGCGGTTCTGTTTGAGGAGTCCCGGGAGGCGGAATGACGTTGTCCCCATCATTACCGTGATGCGAGACATTCTAAACCGGAGTCGGAATAAACGGCGAAGGCGACGATGCGCTTGACTCTTCCCAACTGATCAAACGGTGACCCGGTGTCCGGAACCAACCTTTGTGAGGAGCTGCGGGGGAAAAGGCACGAGGGTTCAGATGTCTGGGAATGAAGGAGGGTAGGTGTTTGGGCTTTGAGCTCATGCAACATGCAGTTATTTGTTCACGTTTACTTAAAACATGTTTTATAACCTAATCGGTTGGAAAAGATTGCTCTTCTTTTTCGCAAACTACTCTGGATCCTGGATCAGTGGGCCCCGTCACTACGTCTATAAGCCCCTCGTATTCCACCTGTATTTCGACCTCCCAGGGTGGACAGCCCCGGGCGATGGTCCTATAGGGCAAGCGGGTCCCACCGACCGAAACGAAAAACGATCCTAAAAGTCTGGCGGGTAATCGAGTCTTAACGAGCATTCGATGTAAATTACGGACAAAGCTGACGTCAAAAGTCAAGATCATGTCCGAGGGCTCGACAAAAAGTCGGCATGATTTGGACTGATGAAGGTCCACAATTGATCTTGACTTGTCGTCAATTAAGCCGTAATTAGGCATGGAATAATCATTAATCCTTGATGACTCAGTGTCATGCTGAGAGTCAGTGTATAATTTGTGCCAGTCAGAGTCAAAGTCAAGGCGCCAGTCAATATCTGGTCAAAGTCCATGACGGAAAACCGGCGTAACTTCGGCGATTAGGGGCCCGAAAGATATTGACTTGCTATGCCGACTAAGGCTTGAAAGGAAAGGTCTATACACAGACAGGGCATGACACAGACCAGACTAAAAACCAACCGCGTCTCGGACAAAGTGTGTCACGGACAAGTGCATGGTCGACACGAGGCTCCATGGGATGTTTGGGTAGTCCTGTGCTTGCACCGAGAGGCGTAATAAGACCAAACGGGCCGCGACAAGGATTTCCCAGGGTTAGGGACGTAGTGTGCAGTGTAAGGTCACGTGCGCGTAGTGTGCAAGCAGTCTATCTTCTTTTTCTGAGTAAAATAGAAATTTTTCATGTGTCTTAAAAAGCATGATGCATGATTTTTTTTTGAAAATTTTCTTTTTGATAAATTTTTTTTTGAAATCTTTTTTTTTTGAAATTGTTTTTTTTTTTTTGAAAATTTTTTTTTGAAAGCAAATGAACACATAAGCACATAATTCAAAATTCAAACGGTTAAGGACATAGTCCAACAGTCAAAATTTTGACTTTTCCGAGGCGGCCAAAACAACACGAAATGTGTAAAATTAACACACACACACAAAACAAACGGTTTCAAATGCCGGGACGGAAGCTTGACCCTCAAAAGTTTTTCTTTTTTTTTTTTTGAAAAGATAAAACTCGTTTGTCCCCAGCGGAGTCGCCACTGTGATGTACCCGATTTTTTTTTGAAATCAAACGGAGTCGCCACACCATTTTTGTTTTAAGGGCCAAAACTTTGAAAAATGCCCGAGATTAGAAATTTGGGTTTGGAGGTCACGTTACACGCCGGGAAGGACGTTAGTGTGCACCCGGAATGCCTCGTGAAACGAGTCTTCCAAGCTTAAAAACCATTTGTGTGTGTGTGTGTGTTACTTTGGCCAAAATAAGTTGAAACTGAGGAAAGTAAAAATTGGGAATTCTTTATTAGACTTTGGACAGATCCCATGATTTTTGGTGTGATTTTTGGGTTGAGATTTGACACTCAAAATATTTTTGGAAGTTGAAAACCATTTCTGCCAGAATGAAAAAGGCAGTGGACACTTGATTTTGAAATGGACTTTAGGGCTTGAAAACTCCAGAATCTGGGAAAAGTCCGAGAATGAAAAATGTTCAAAACACCTTAAATAAGGTTTATGTAAAATAACTTACCATTTTGGAGATGATTTGAGGGATCAAAACCTTCTGGAAATCTCAGATGTGAGATCTCTGGATGTTTGCTACAAAAAGTAAAAATATGTATGGAAATCTCTGGCCTTTAAAGGAAAATTTGAAAATTTTCTGGAAATCTCTGGATGTTTGCTACAAAAAGGAAAATTTGAAAATTTGAAAATTGGGGACCTACATTTCCAGAGACTGATGAACTGACCTTTAAAGGAAAATTTGAAAAATGTAGTTTTACTCACGCAAAAAATAAAGTAAAAATATGTATGGAAATCTCTGGATGTTTGCTACAAAAAGTATTTTGTAGTCAACACCAAATTCCAATTTTATCTGTGTCGAAAAATTTAGACAATGGACTGAGGTCTTAGAAAATTGCTACTGGACAGCAACTTCTCAAGAAGGAAAATGTGATTTTAAAGGGGGTTTTGCATCCATGCTTGTCCCCATTTCCCTAGGTTTTTATTAGTAGTCACTAGACAATTTAGTGGTGATCTACTATATCAAACCATCCTTGGGGTACATTAGGACTTAAGCATTTCATTTGCTTGGGAAGGGGAATTTTGTAGAGATGAAATTAAAGAGAAAAATCAACTAGAGATTTAAAATGTGGACCATTTGAGATGGTCATTCATGAAGATGAACTTCAAGATGACCATCTTAGGTCAAGATTTAAGTTAAACTAGACATAAAGTAAATCAAAGTAAGGAGAACAAGATGAACAAGAAGTTAAAAGGGAGTTTTAGGGTTTAGAGAAGGAGGGCTTTACCAATGGTGACACCCTATCTTCCTAGGCTTGGAATTTGACTTGAGGAGTATCAAGATTTGGTGTTTGACTCGAGGAGTATCAAGATTTGGTGTTTGGATTTGTGTTTGGGTGGATTCAAGGCTTGAATGTGTTTAGGGTTTGATGATAGAGTTGGTCAAAGAGAAAACAAGTAGATAACACTTAAGTCCTCTATGTTTTCTCTCTAATCCTCCTCCTAAGGGGTGATTTGAGCTTGGATTGGTGTATGTATGAGAGTATGTATGAGAGTGTTTTGAAAGTATTTTGAGTGAGTGGGGTTTGGGAAAGATTGAAGAGAAAATGGTGGCAATTCTAGTGAATTCCCACTGCTTTCTCCCTATTTTTCGCCAGAATACAGCTTCTATGAGCCAAATGTGTTGTGTAGACTGAGAGAGGAGGGTTCAATTTATAGGCCACTGAAATTGACAAACATGTCCGCGCGGAGGGTTGTGTAAACATGCACTGTTCATTAAATGCTGCTCCAGGCTTTGGACAGGAAGAATAAAATTCAAAATTCCAGCAGTTTATGTTTTTCAACTTGCCCAATTCGGATTTTTCCAATTTCTTTTGCCTTTTGAGATTCTTTTTTTGGTTTATCTTTAAATGGCAAACCCTAATCTACCCTTGGTTGGTTAGAAATGTTAGAAATTTTAGAAATGTTAGGAATGTTAAAACTTTCGTTAATTTTCTAACGAAAATACTAACAACTCAAATTGGAGCACTTACAATAGGGTATAGGGTATAGTGTATAGGGTATAGTCTATAGTGTATAGGGTATAGTGTATAGTGTATAGGGTATAGTGTATAGGGTATAGGGTATAGAGTATAGGGTATAGGGTATAGGGTATAGGGTATAGTGTATAGGGTATAGGGTATAGGGTATAGGGTATAGGGTATAGTGTATAGGGTATAGGGTATAGGGTATAGGGTATAGGGTATAGGGTATAGTGTATAGTGTATAAGGTATAGGGTATAGTGTATAGGGTATAGGGTATAGGGTATAGGGTATAGGGTATAGGGTATAGGGTATAGTGTATAGTGTATAGTGTATAGTGTATAGGGTATAGGGTATAGGGTATAGGGTA
This sequence comes from Adenophora triphylla var. japonica, assembly GCA_022495995.1. Taxonomy (NCBI): domain Eukaryota; kingdom Viridiplantae; phylum Streptophyta; class Magnoliopsida; order Asterales; family Campanulaceae; genus Adenophora; species Adenophora triphylla. The sequence goes on along the minus strand of JAFEMH010005582.1, from coordinate 80,927 downwards.
TAGGGTATAGGGTATAGTGTATAGTGTATAGGGTATAGGGTATAGGGTATAGTGTATAGGGTATAGGGTATAGTGTATAGGGTATAGTGTATAGTGTATAGGGTATAGGGTATAGGGTATAGGGTATAGGGTATAGGGTATATGGTATAGGGTATAGTGTATAGGGTATAGGGTATAGGGTATAGTGTATAGGGTATAGGGTATAGGGTATTTATTGACTCATATTTATTTTTTTAGTGTAATTTAAAATAATTTTCATGTTTTATATAATTATAAAGAATGATATTTATTAAATTAAAATTAATAAATATTTATGTGGTATTTATTTTTTCAAAAATAATATTTATTGACTCATATTTATTTTTATGAGAGTAATTTAAAATAACTTTCATATTTTACATAAAAAAAAATAATGATATTTATTAAATTAAAATTAATAAATATTTATGATTTATTTATTTTTTCTAAAATATCATAAATATTTATGATATTTTAATGTTTTTTAGTTTGTTATTTTGTTATTTAGTTCTAAAAATAAACAAAAATTTCATTTTATTATCAGTATTCCGTCGGTGTTTAATAAAAAAAAACATTTAATTTCACCGTCGGAATATTTCCGACGCTGATAAATTAAAAAAAATTAATTATTCAGCGGCGGAAATATTCCGTCGGTGTAATATTCCAAAAAAAAAATAAAAAATATTTTAATTTCACCGTCGGAATATTTCCGACGCTGTTAAATAAAAAAATAAAAAATGATATATTTCCACCGTCGGAATAATTCCGTCGCTGATAAAGATTTAGCGGCGGATTATTCCGTCGGTAAATCAACCGCGAAAATAGTGGCGGTAATTAAACGAATATTCGAGGAATATTCGTTTTAGCGGCGGAATTTAGCGGCGGAATTAAATTCCGTCGCTAAATTTGACGCCAAAATAATTCCGACGCTAAAGCTTATATTCCGCCGCTATTTAGCGACGGAATGAATCCGTCGCTGATAATTTCGTCGCTAAAACACCTGTTTCTGGTAGTGGCTTATATCACTCGATTCCCTCAATGAAATACGTTATGCAGCCATTCTGTAAATCTTTGCATATGGGTTATTCTCGTCAATCATTTGTTTCATGTCAGCAATAACGGAGCAGTTGAAGTCTAAACATTTATCTTTATTGTTCATGTTAAGACATGTTATTAGACATGAAAGAATATTCATAGAAGTCATTTACATGAAACACATAGTGAAAGGTTAATTATTCAACATACATACCTTATAGCCTTTATTCTGTTGTCAACTTCATTATTAGTGCCATAAATATACAGTTGTGCGAATTGTGGAGGGATTCCTTCATTGGGCAGCAAAGATCCAATCCGGTGAACATTTTTCCCTCCAACCTTGAATGCATAAGGACCTCGCCCTTGATTTACACTTTTATCTACAGTTCCCCCCATTGAGGTAAAAGAGAACATCATATTGTAGGCTCGGATATTATACACAAAGTTTCTGCTTCTTTCATGTCTTTTCTCTAAAAGACCGCACAACAACTTAGGTGGATCTCTCAAGAGAAAAAGTTGTATTTTCTCATGCATGCAACATAATGAGAATTTGGGCTTCAACGTTGGCTTATTCTTTGGTGTCCTCTCGACATACCAAAATAGAGCATGACAATGATCACATTCATACTCTGAATCTCGAATATTCTAGTATCCTACATAAGTAAAATAAAAACATACTTAGTTGATTTTGCAAAGTAATTTATATTGATGAGTATCTTCTTATTTTTTAACGTTATAGCAAGTGTTACAAAAAAATGTGTTAGCTTTAAGAAAAAACTGTGGGCTAAATAAGAATTTCTAATATTTAAACTTAATCGGTTGAAGCCATACATGTGCTCTGTTCCGCAATTCCTTTCATTTTATTTTCTTATTACCTCGCAATTTTCTCGCCTAATATTTTTCATTCATTGTCAAATCATTATTTTATTCAATCCTCAAAAAATTTTGTATTGGCACAAACTCTAAATTTTGTACGGACTCAGGCTCTGGATACAAAAGATAACGATATTACATTATAACTAGTACATCACCCGTGTGTTAAACACACGGGAAGAACACTTTTTAAAATTTACGTTAAACAACATAAAAAATTTAATTTTTTTATTAACATAAAAGTGAAACAGTAATGATCTTAATTAAAGATGATACTTTACTTGTAGAATTTTAAAACTTGAAATAGCGCTAAATATTGGTTTGGTACTTGTACAATCTTAAACCTAACTAAATAAGTATGGTTTTTCTAGGATTGTAGATTCTTTGTATATCCGTCAACCCATAAAAGTAATAAAAAATTGTGAGACCTGCATTAAGTGAACTAAATAAAATACTCCAATCAATAGCAAAACAGAGCACTCCTAATGAGATATAACCTTGGGAAAAAATTGTGTTAATCAATGTGAAAAACAATTACTCATACTGAAGGAAACACATAAACTGAATAAATCTTGCAACAAAAAACCGGATGTCATGAATATTGATTACCCCATTCAAAAGTTTTTTACAACTAAAATTAAAAAAGGCAAAAAATGAAATTGTTTTCAGTCAAACATACCCAAATAAAAGTTTTTTACAACCAAAATAAAGAAGTTGTTCAAATTACTATTTTGTCAAATCTATGACACTTGTGTCAATCTTCTTTGGTTTTATCCATCGATTCCATTCGAGCCTCTTAGACCTTCTAACTCTTGGACGCTGAAGTGGGCGCCTTGTGCTTCATCTTCAACAACAGCTTCATTCACAACCTAACAAAGACACAACATTAGTACATAAATATTAAAAGAACTAAAAATAACATATAGTGCAAACTAAGTCTCTTTATAACCTCATTTTCAGCCAAAAGTGTATTTGCCTCTGCCTCATTTAAAGCATGGGACAAATCCTTCAATAACATATCACAATCATTAATCAAAAATTCACATTCAGGAATTACTGGAACAATTTGTTTAGCCAAATGACATCCTCGCTTATTATGACCACTTTCATTGCACAAACTACATTTTTTGGTTCTTGTCCCTTGCGTTCCTTCCACTTCAAGCGCAAACAAAAATTAAAAAAAAATTATAAATTACAACACAATTAAAATACGAATACATTATAACATTATAAGATAAATTAAAATAGTTTACCTCAATACCATCTTGTTCTTTACTCAATGGACAACCCCTTTTGTTATGTCCACTTTTGTTGCACAAACTACATTTTTTGGTTCGTCTCCGATGTGATCCTTTCACTTCAACCTGCAACAAAAAATAAAAAAAATACTAAATAAGAACACAGTTAACATACCAACAAATTATATCATTATTCCATAAAATAAAATTGTTTACATCAACAATATCTTGTTCTTTACGCACTGGACATGTCCTTTTGTTATGTCCACTTCTCTTGCAGAAACTACATATATATGACCTGGTATCATGTGAGGCTTCCCCTTGAACCTTCAACAAAAAATAAAAATAAATATAAGTATAATGTGCTAATGATGTCTGGCATCAAGGAATAATTGAAATGGTTATTGATGGGCTGCACAAATATTGCACCATCAACACCGCAACACTGCTTCTTTCAATACTAATGATAGTGTAAAGGAGGCTGAGTGTTTCCAGTCCTATGCCTTACTAAAATGGGAACTCCTTGATTGGTAGATTAAACTTCTTGTACGGAACAAACTAATGAATAAATGAGCGGTAAGCAAAATTAAAAACCAATACGGTTCGGCCAACAATTACCACCAATGATTGTTATAAACGTAAGTTGGTTAAACACTTGTGAATCATGACAAATATTAAAGCTATGAGAAGTAAGAATCTATCACAACCACATGAAATCTTCTCGGTAGCATTCCTTTTCAATTGGACCTTTGTTCCAACAATTATAATAGAAGCCACTATGAAACAAATGAATACAACGAGGTAACAATACATACAAAATTTAATATTGAAGATTCGATCTTTAGTGATGTTGCAAACTGATTTTGTAATTCCATCGGTAATTGAGCTGGACTTTAGTTAACCAATACTTCTTCTAAACGAGAGAGCTAAGATCTGCAAAAAAAAAAAACAATAGCAATTCCTAAGAAAGAAAAAATCAATTGACACTGTTATATGAGCTATGGTAGAGGAGTATTTCATATGCAGCTAACTAAGTAAGAAATTGTCTATCATTACAAAAAAAGCTGATTAACATCTCTTAAGAATAAATATTTCCGTTAAGAGATTTTTAAGCTTGTGGTATCAAAGAAGGATCATTGTCATCATATTTAAGTTTAAGTATCCTTTCAAAAGGGACATAATGACATGTCTTATATAACATACAAAACCAAGCAATGCGAAGTATAAATAAAGCAATTCATAAGAAGAAAACTCTAAAAAACAACAATCTTCATGGATTGAAAGCGGCTTCTAGTATCATATACCAAACAAAAACTACGAAATTCATTTGAAAACCACAAATTAGAATAACAAACCTAGAGAAGCGGGTTCTAGTATCCTATAGCTACCAAGCGAACAAATGAAATGACAAAATCGGATGAACAAATAAAAATATCACAAAGTTCCAATGCGGATGATTGAAATAGAGGAAAGGGTGATTCAATTGGATATGCAAATCAGAGACTAATGGTTAGGGTTTACATAAAATTGACTTTGTATTATTGATTTTAGTATACAAAATATGCATTACATTGTTTTAGCACCCCATTAGCAGTTCAGCAAAACTACCTCCAAAGGGATTTTTATTGTCCAAATAGATAAGAACATATCAAAGAGATGAAATAGAAAATAAAAGGAAATATGAAGAAATTAGTAGAGGAAATTGCGTTTACGGACGTTGGGAAAGAAAGAGGGGCGGCGGCCGTGAATGGGGGAGGTGAGCCGAAGGTAGGTGAGGTTTTGGGGAAGAAAGGGTTTTGGTGCAATTTGTTAATTGCTGATGACGGAAGGGAGTAATGAGAAACAGAGAAGAAGAAGATTAGCGGTCAGAATAATAAACCCCTTAGCTTATCGAGGAAGCTAGGCCATCCAAAAAAAAAAAAATCTTTATTGACATGAAAGTGAAATACATTATTTATGATCTAACTTAAAGAAATAAATACTTTTAAAATAACAAACATCTATGAATATTACAAATTTTGGAAAATTTCCTTATAAACAACATTTGTAGTTTCATTGGTGAGTTTTCCTTCATCATCGCACATTAATATCTTGATCCATGGCGATTTGTGACCACTAGACAATGCAACGTATAGCCGACCATGGCGAAAACGAGGCTTCTTCAAGAAAATTCCGACATTTGAAAGAGATTGACCACGACTTTTATTGATTGTCATTGCATATGACACAACCAACGGAAGCTGTCGCCTCTGTAATTTAAATGGCAACCGTATATCTGCTTTGGAGTCAATGTCATTCTCGGAATAAATACGGTATCACCAACATTACTACCGTTTAGAACTTTCCCTTCGAGAACATGATTTCCGAGCCTTGTAATAATTAACCTTGTTCCATTACATAACCCTGAACAATGGTCAATGTTTCTCAGCAACATGACTGGTGTACCGACCTTTAAATGTATTTCATGAGTAGGTAGACCAGAACACTTGATAGTGTTTAAAAACTCCGTCGAATGAAGATCTTCAAAGAAAGCTGGAGTTATCTTGATTTGCAAATAGAATCGGAACTTAAATAAGTCCTTTGTTCGGATTGGTTGTACGAAACCATATAGGCATTAATGTTCTCAACCACATCCGGGGTTGGAGCAAGAATGGCTCTTCCTGTAAATAATCGGGATCATTAAAATGATCGGTGAAATTGGGATATGTGCTTTCAACAATAGACTTGATGAAATCATCGACTCATTAACAATCAAGTCATCGGGAATCTTTATTGTGGCTTCACCATCATTATCATTACCATATGACCCATCCCCAACACTCAATATCCACTCTGAGAAAGCCTTGAGTTCTAAACCACTTTCATCATTTTCAATTTGTTGTAGTCTCATATTCTTGGAAAGCCTCAAAACTTTGACATGAGACCATAAATATGATGAATTGATCGTGGCCATAACAACATCTTGTCACGGTACCTTTAGGAATATTTGGAAGTATGCGACGGAAGTCTCCACCCATAACCAATGTCTTGCCTCCAAACGGTTGATTCAAACTATACGTGTGATTGAACCTCATTATGTCCCTCAACGTTACGTCCGGTGCTTCAAAACAATATCTATGAACCGTAGGTGCTTCATCCCAAATTATAAGCTTAGTTTTAATCATAAGCTCACCAAGAGGAGTACCTTGTTTGATATTACATGTTGAATCTTCATCCAAAGTTAATGGAATTGCAAACCTGGAATGACCCGATGCGACCGTTAGGGAGTAAGAGTGATGCTATACCACTTGATGCCACATTTAATACGATTTCACCCTTAGATCATGCTTGTAGATGAAAGAATCTTCCACAAAAAGTCTTTCCCGGTTCCACGAGATCCATATAAAGAAAACTCGTCCAACATCAAGATCAATGTCATTCATAATAAGGTTGTAAGCATGCCTCTGTTCGTCGGTACATAATTCCAATAATCGCTTGTGCTCGGCCTCCAATGAATTTCTATCATAGTTCAACTCTTCTAAAATCATTCTATTGTTGTAAATAGTGGGATCAAAATCGCTTGGATAAGGCATATCGGGGAAAGTCACGAAGGCTTTTTCCTCTGCTACGCAAAAGTTTTTCAATCTCGAGAGTAAGATTTTGATTTCTTCATCGCTTAGTTTAAGTCCTAGAAAGAAGAATATATATATTAAGCTGGTATTAGAGAGTAAGTAAATAGTTTAGAATTAAGTTTCTATGGGAATTTGTAGAAGAGAACAAAATAAATAAAATATATTATAAATTATAAATTAAATTGGCTAGAGTATAATGGATTACCTTCATGATCTAAAAGACGTCTTTGATTGTAAAGAATGTCATCGACAAAAATTCAAAGCAACTATGCCAAACATATTCGGGCCTTGAGTAAGATCGACATCAATAAACGGACAAACATGGTTCTCAATGATGAAGCACTTCCCCGTTGACTTGCCTCTTTTATACCATCAACGTACTCCTTATCATCATCAAGCAAACCCAAAGCATAACATGCATCTCTAAAAGAACCATGTTGTTGATTACCAACACGTCTAATTTCCTCATAAGAAGTTGGACCGCGCACAAAATTAAGCAAAGTTCTCAAATAATATAATTCACCTTGTCCGGGAGCTACAAAAATATACGACCAATCTTGAAACCACGTTTTCTAGGATCCCACCTTCTTTCTTTACGATTCCAAACAAATTTTGTAGGGAACTCGGCATATGTCAAACTCTTTGCTAGATCTCCATATTTTTCATTTGCTTCCATCCATGCGGTAAACATACTTTCTCGTGAAGTTGGACGATCTAGCCTTTGTGTCAATTGCATCATCATCTTGGAAGACAATATTTTGTTCACCGGTAGATGGAAAGACGAGTCTTTCAACGAAGGGTTTTACGTAATGAATTTCATAACCCAACAATCTCCAAGAAGCTTCACAAGGTGATATGAATCTACAATCTAAGTAATTCTTAATCTCATCAACAATTGCTTTCTTTGCCATCATCATTATTTGTCTTACAAAATGTTACGATAACTCTATCTTGTCCTTTGCTTACATATTTGCAAAGATATTTGATAGACCTTGACTGATTGCACCATTCAACATTGACATGAGCACCATATTTCATCAACAACACCCGATTGTGAGGGACTACATATCTGTTGTCAAGGTTAACTCCCTTCACAACTACCGTACGACCATTTTACGGGCGCTTGTAAGTGCATATCCATCTTCATCAATGATTGTCTTCTCACGAATTTCTTTGGAAAATATTTGGTGCAACGACCCTTAGCCATGCATGGAGAGTTATGCCACCTTTCCCACAAGGACCATGAATCATCAAATCCTTCACGGACATTGTAATATTGCGGATCTATAGATTCATCAGGAATCTCGCGAGATATTATTTTGTCTATTCTATCTACGAGTAGAATCATCGGGTTTACGATCGAAGCCATAAGATGATATGAACATGTGGCGGACCACGTTTACGATACTCAATTGTGTAAATAAGCGTAACAATTAGAAATTATAAAACATAAGGTGATAGTAACATTAATTTTATATAATAGAAGAAATAAAATTATGTTAAAAAATATAAAATTCAATTCATAAAATGGAAAATAAGAGATGAAATAAATTCATACACCTGCTAGAACTTTTCCAAAGATTTCTTTCTTTTCTAGATCATCCATCAATTCATCTAACTTCGCTTTAAAAATACGGCACATAATATCGGCCCTATCTTGTGGTTGTTTGCCATTCTTTCTTAGGAATCGTTGAGCTTGAGGCCATTTTGGATTACATGTGAATGTAATTAAAAGATTAGGATAACCAATCCATCGCAAATTGCCATTGCATCTTGATAATTTTGGATCATGAATCTCGCACCTCCAACAAAGCTAGATGGCAAACATATTCTTTTGCCACGAGTTGAAGGGTCATGTTCTCCCTTAGCAAGAGCTTGAGTCAAACCTTTATACATTTCACATCGTAGTTGCTTTTGATGTGTCCTCATAAAAGTCAAACGTCTGCCTCGACCATTGTCCATGTATCAACTAAGTATTGTTGAAACAATCTTTCGGACTGAAAAATATTATCGAGACTACGACTCTCTTTGATGCATCCTATAAGCAAAGTACTCTCTCATGCTCAATTTATAGCGTTTGCCATCTGTTGATTCGGTTTGGACATCCACGAGAAAAATAGATTCTCGATAACCATCTTGTCCAAATAAAAATAGCAAGGGATATTGCAAGCCTAAGTAAGAAGGATGAAGCTCGGTTATCCTTTGAAGCAACCTGCGAGTCTCGATAACAATATCCCTCTCTCCAATTGAATTCTCGAAATCTCCGACCAATAACAATGCAACATCATCTTTAGTTGGTAGATCATAGCATCGACCATCGGTTTTACGCCTAGCAATTAGTTTCGAGTCTCAAATTGGTTTCATTTTTTTCTTGCAAGGAGTCACGAACCATTCGAAATGACTTTACAAGAACATTATTCTCATCAAGAATCTTCTTCAAATCATTAACAATCTCTTCATGCAAAAGCTTCTTAATTTGATCATCCCTATTTTGTTTCATTAAATAAGAAAATGTAAATATTAAAAAAAACAAAATAATGATGCATTAAATAACACAAAAATAGTTTAGAAATTATAGACATACCCGATGCAACGAATTCTATTGTCAACTTCATGCTCAGTGTCATAAATATACAAGCGAGCAAATTTAGGAGGGTTCCACTTCGGTTGGTATCAAACCACCAATGTAATGGTAGTTCGACCATATAATTTGAAAATAGGTTGGACTATTTCCCTATTAACACCATGATCAATCTTACCTCCCATAGAAGTAAATGAGAACATCATATTATAGGATCGAATGTTTGACTTAAAAAGTCGACTTTTCTCCGAATCGCCATATAATAAATCTGTAAATAACTTCGGAAGTTCGGGCATTGGAGGTAATTGAACTTTTCCATGCATACAACAACGAGAATACTTTGGTGCCAACGTTGACTTAAAACGTTTATTCAACCTCTCTGCATACCAAAACATTGCATTGCAATGGGGACATACGTGTAAAGGGTCACCAAAATCCATGTAATCTATATGGGAAAAGAATATTTATTAAAACTAATATAAAAAATATAATATTGAACATAGTTTTGAACATAATATTATAAATAAAAATAATGTAAAACGTACCTCCAGTAAAATAATTATCATCATCCAAATTATTGAGATTAAATGGAACCGGGGAAATAAATGAGCCTAAATAATTGGAAAAAATTAATATTATTAAAATAATTAAAAATAATGTAATAAAATTTCTTATATAAAGATAAAGATTAGGAAAACAGAATTACTCTTTCGTTTTCTATTCTTATTTGGATCACAGTTCAATCTGGACTTTGAAGGCTTTTCTCGAGGAGTAGAATTAGAAACAATGGACTGATCGGAGGCGATATACGTATAAACACATAACTTTAAATTAGAAGTGAATTTAAAAAATTAAAAACACAAAAAAAATTACAAATGAAATTAGAAATTTGAAATATACTAATAATAATGAAATATTTACCAATTTTGCTTTTTGACTTAGCGGTAGTAGGTGTAACAAATGAAAATCCTTCATCATTGGTCAAGTCAATTATTACTGACGGTGTCCCTATAAAAAAGTAAAAAAGGGTATAAATTTTTAAGTTTGTTGGGAAAGATAAAAATTTAGAAATGGGAAGGAATAGTTACCCTGTCTTGATATTTTGTTTTTAATAAATTGAGATTCATTAGCTGACCTTCAATTTTTGTGACTTCAAATTAAATACTTGTGAATCGGAAGGGGTGTTTCTTGCAGTAGTTCCATTACCATTGTTTGATATACTACTTCTTACCACATTCCCTGTCATATTAAAGATAAATGATTTTGTCAATAAGTGTTATAAATATTGACAAAAAAGAATATGTACCATTACCATTAGTTATATCTGAAAATGGCATGATTTGAGAAGATTGACGGGAACTTGTTGTCGATGAAGCCACAGGCATTATATTATGTTGAACATTATTTTCTGCAAAAAAAATGATATGTCAACAAAATAAAGCACAAAATAGGTACATTTTTTTGGCTTTAATTAATATATAAATGACACTATGAAAGCGAAAATTGTCTAGGAAATTTTTTAAAAAAAAAAAAAAGTAGAGTAATTTATAAGACAATAATATTGTAAAGCCAAATAAAATGATTGGAATAAACACACACTTTAACTACACAGTTGTTTTTCCCAAGCCCGCCCAAAAAAAAAAACCAACCCATTTAAAAAAAAGCCCAAATCCAAATAACCTAACCTAATTTTCCCTACGTCTGGAATAGATTTTAGAACCATCCAGAACAAACCCTAAATTTCAACGCCGACCTATACCCTTTCGTTCCCAAACCAATACTCGATGAAGGGCGTCGAAAATGAGGTTCCAGTTATGGATAATCAAGGGTTGATTGATAAGATCGAGGGTGATTGTTTACGCACACTTCTCCTTCTCTTCCAAAATTCAGTTCCCAATATTTCGAAGGTATAATTTCTAAGAACTACTTATCAATTTACTTTTTGATTGTAATTTTAATACTTGAATCTGATTTATGTCAAATATTTTTGAATCAAGGGGTTATTGTTTAAGACTCCATTTTTTTTTTATACCAAATTCAGTTCTTTGATTTCGAAGGTAAAATTTCTTAGATCTACTAATAAAATTACTTTTTAATTCACTTTTTAATTGTAATTTTAAGGGTTGGGACCAAGATCGAGGGTGATTGTTTACGCCTGCTTCTCCTTTTGAAGACACAATTCAGTTTACGACTCCATTTTTTTTTTTAATCAAAATTCGGTTCTTTGATTTCGAAGGTAAAATTTCTTAGATCTACTAATAAATTTACTTTTTAATTGTAATTTTAATACTTGAACCTGATTTAGGTCACATATTTTTAATAAAGAGTCGTCTTCAATATATTTTTATTACTTCCATCTGTTTTAGGTCTAATACTTTGAATCAAGTTTGCTACTTTTTTATAAAATATAAGAATTATTGATCGAAGGCGCAAGAAACATTGTTATGATGTAATTTTAAAATCCTTTTTTTTTCAAATTGATTTTGTTGTCTAATGATTATAAATAATATCTTCATGACTGTGGTGTATTCAGAAAATGAACCCCAAATTTTTGATACGAATTTATTGGGAATGTATTTGCTTTAAAATAGGAAATTTTGACAAATACATGAAACCCTTATTTAGGATAACTAAAAGCTTACTGTATGTAATGAAACTAATAAAAATAAAAATTGATAAGAGAAAAGGACAAAAAGTCTAATATATATATTAAACATAAATAGAAAAAAAATACAAGCGACATAAAACAAAAAAACAAATACGGATAACAGAAAATAAAACTTGATTTAGTGAACAAAAGAACCACCCTCCCCACCATAAGAGCCAACGGATGCCCCACCACCACGGCCACCATCACCCTTATCAAAAGGTTTCTTCTTCAAATCATTCTTTTTACAAAGAGGGGGATCAAGAGAACCAAATAACTCTAGGATGTTCCTAAAGTATTCGGCTAAGGCTCTATGCTCTCCCACTAGATGCATTAGAAAAATTAGATGACTGCTAGCATCGATAGCGTCTTTGTAACGCAGTGAGTTGTGACCCGTACGTCGCAACTTACGACCGATCTGAGCTTGAATGGGCATACGTAGGACATTTTAGAGGAGTAGGCTGTTATAGTTTGGTATACGAATGTGCCCAAAGTGAAGCTTCTTAGTGGTTTCGAGAGAATGCATGATTACGCTCCTCGGTGTCGAGAATCAATTTCTTCGAAGAGGAGCCATTTTCATCACACATTTTGCGGTTCTAGAGAACAACTAAGGATGGAATTATATAAGGGATGGTATTGGAAGGGTAGATACATATATATACCCAAAAAATGACCAAATCCATATTGATGAGTAAAGATTAATTACCAACAACATGTTATAGGGAAATGAGTGAACATTAAAGCCAAATACATACATTAAATACACTAATAAGCGGTTTGTAGGTTAATAATGTAAAGATATCTATCATTAATATAAGGATTACATCTTGGAAACTTGAGTAATCATTACACATGTAGACCTAGTTGCTTTCTATAGAGTTACTAACCTATGATGCATTTATTAAATTTGCAGACTTCTATTTAATTAATAAATAACACGAGAGAAATATTAATGTTCGGTGAAAGGTAAACACGAGTTTAAAATATATAATTTGTTTAACTAACAAAAACTCTTTTAATGTATAAATAACATACACTCTTTTAAATAACTTAAGTAAATATAAATGTTTATTGTAATTATAATTATAATTAGATAGAAAAGTACTAACAAAAAAATTTAATAGCAATCTAGTATTAAAACGTAATTATTTTTTAGAAATAACTGATTATAATGAAAAAACAGAGATAGAAAAATAAAAAATAAACTTGGAATTTGTAGTATAATCTTCATCCTCTTAAACTTCAGCCGAGAACTAAACAAATAAGAGGTGAAATGATAATAGAAAATGGTAAAAATATAGTTTTTTATTTGTGAAAAAAAATAAAAAAATGGAAAAAATATAGGACATACCAGTATCATCATTTTCAGACTTCCTCTTCTTGCATATTATCATTGACTTTGTGATCTTCATTTCTATTGTAATACTTAATATTGCAGTTTGTTTTTTGTAAGATAATAGAATTTTATAACTGATTGGAGTTTAGTAAAAAACTATTCCTAGACTGTGATATACACTTATATAAAGGAGTCAAGTGATTATGGGAGTGGAATTCAAAGAGTCAAGTTAACCTAGACATAAGAATTGTACTTAAAGCATTTTTAAGCTACAAAATTAGGTATAGATAATCTAGTGTAATTGAACTATTATTGATTTAACAAAAGTTAATTTTGATGTCATTTCGATTAAAATAAGTGGTTTTCATTACAGAATAGCGTAAATAAAAAGAATGTATTTTTAATGAATCATTATAACTTAGAATTTTCATAAATTATAATCTATTTTATACGTATATTAATTGTGGATACTATATTTGATTTAAAAAACTGTTTTAATAAACATTAATTTCTTCATAAGATGATTGGATACATGACTAAATGACATTGGAAAAACATTGTACCTGAAAAATTGATGTTTATGTTTCAGAATTTTTATTAGAAAACGGCTTACATGAAAGGAAGGTACTTTAATAGCAACATTGAAATGTAAATCATTTGTAACTTAAATTATATGACATAAAGAGTATAGATAATATTTTTTGAGTCGTAATTGATTTTATTCTAACAAAATGTTTGATTATGCATTTTGTTTTCCAAGTACTGGAGATAATTTTTGTATGGAGATCTACCATAGTGGACTTATGTTAGAGGAGAAGTAAGTTTCTCTTATATACATCTTCCATTGTCTTAAAAACATAATCAAGGATATGATGTTCATGTATTTTAATTTGAAATGAATAAAGTAGACACATTGATTGAGAATTAAAAATGATTGAATAAGGTTGCTCAGATTTTATGTTTAGCAAACTTATTATTGTGATTTGATTTTTTAAGATTTCCTTGATTCTGTTTAGAGGAAAACATGATTAGGGATTTGATTTTAAGGAATTTTTAAGTGAAATGATTTAGTTGGTAGAAATAAGTTAAATAGGGGGAAAGCATTATAATTTGAACAATAAGAACATGTCAGGTAGTATAAAATTGATATCTAAAAAAAAAACAAAAAGTAAATGTAAAAACACTTTAACATTCAAAAAAAAAGGAAATAAGTGAAAACAAAATGCATAAAACTATTATAAAATCTAAATTAAAAAAAAAAGAAAACCCAAAATGAATTACAAATCCACAAATTACAAATACCCAAATCAGACAAAATAACACAATTGTTCAAATGATAATGTTCCAATAAAATTAACCAAAAAACACTAAAGACTGTAAAATTTTCAGTCTTTCTCAATCTTGATTTCCTTCTGTAACTGAATCCCATCCTTGTTAGATGATCCACCATCACCTGTTAATGTGCTTGTCGCAGTGTCTTCAAATGACAAAAATCTCCTCTTCAAGCCAACATTTTCTGGGGTCTTCTCTTCATTATCACCACAAGAATCATTTATCTACATTACAAAAATGATAAAAGTAAGAAAAAAATAAAATAAAATTTGAAATGAAAAATAAAATTAAATAGCTTTGTCAAGTTTATTACCTCAATAACTTCATCACCAGCCTCCTTAATAGCTGCTAATACATCAATCCTCTACAAAAAAGAGAACAACATTAATAAAGAAAATCATTTAAAGTACATTTGCAATGGTTATTTCAAAACCTAATACAAACCTTTTTGACCTTAATTTTTTCCTTAATATATTTATCCACCAAAGATTTCCCATGAAAGCAGGATCCAGAAGAATAATTTTGATCTTTACCACTTAAATTAACATCCCTCAGATGAACCTTGAAAATAGCAGTTTTGCCTACTATGGCAATGATTTCATCTGGACAATGGGGTAAACAATATTCCTTTTTTCCACTTTCTGTAATCTGAAAGAAATGAAAATAAGTGAAACTATTAGTAGATAAAATATTAAATAAATGACTTCAATTTAATAAAATAAAATTAAATTATTTTTAAAAACCTTAATATAGTGGTCCTTTAGCTCCACGGCAGATTGACCAACCAATGTTTCACAGCATCTGTCCCATAGCATGAATTTCGCCGTCTCATCACCAGAGTGAACATTCACCTTCACTTTATATCTTGGAATGGCCTTGGTTATATTGTTGTTACAACCTTTGCAAAAATAACCGCTTTCAACAGAATCCAACTTATGCATACAAACCTTACAACTAATAAAAGACCAACATCCATCAACAAATACTTCAGAAATTTGACCTATCACCCAAAAGTATCCTTCCTTCAAAATATAAAAAGAAATGAATGAAGATACGAATTCCTTTAAACATGAACATGAAACAGAAATAAAAGAGCAAAATTATTTAAAAAAACCTCCTTGCATTCCAGAAGATGGCTACAGTCAAAACGTTAGCCAAACCACTTTCAAGTTCATCATAACCCGAATAAGCATTAGATGACTCAATTTGACTGATCTTATGAGAAGATCCAGATTCAACTGCAAACAAACTATGAAATTTGGAAGAGAAAATATATTAGCATATTAGCACATTAGAATATTAATATAAAAGATGAAAAGGTAAATAAAAAAATAATCAATGAACAAATTTACTACCTTTTCAGCCTCAAAGAATTTCTCGGAACAATAGGATCAACATGTAGTTTAGTAGCAAAAAATGCATTTGAGATTGAAATTTTACCTAAAATCATATAATAATAATAGTTAGTTATATTCACATCAGAATAATGATGAGATAATTTATACTATAGAACAATATGGTATAGAATACATTACCATCATAACTTTTTGGTTTACACAACTGAATCAAAACAATCAAAGGAGAATCACCACATGTTTCAATGAGACTAAACATCTCATCAGCATAATCACCCCAAAGAGTACAGTTTAAAGAGTTGTTCCTGGGAAAAAAAAATTTGTCAATAAAGGAACAAAAAAATTACAAATAGTACATCAAACTGTGAAACATATATACTTCAAATGAAATAAGTAATTACCCAATGTCCTCCAATACGACTTCTATTAACTTTTCACCTGGACTTGTACGTTGGTTGTGAATATGTTTCACTTTGCTTTTTCTGACCAATCTCCCAACAACATCTAAGAAAAGGTTAAATTTAAAAAATTAATGTAGAAAAAAAAAGGAACTGGATAAAAAATAGTTAAAATAAGAAATATAAATACCTATCAAGCCACAATCATCAACATCCGTTAAAGCTAGTAAATCTGGAAAAGACATTAGGGAAAACCTTTTGGGAAACTTAAACCCGTAATCGAATAAATATCGCATCGTTAAAGAAGATGATTTTCAAAGGATGTTCAATGCGATACTTTCCCCGTTTTCAACCACACTGAAATTAGAAATGTAATATACTGCACATTCATTCATTTTAGGACCATATTTATGCATAAACATTTTGGGAATTGTTGCTTGAATCCTTGCACCCTGAAATATAAAAAAAAAAGTTTCATAAGATGATGTAGAAAGAAAGAGTTCTTCAACTGAGACTACATCTTTGCATATAACAAAATGTGTAACTTACCTCGAATCCACAAGAATTAACTCGAAACTTTCTGTATCTTCACACCTTCTCTAACTTGAACTTTGTACTTCCTAGCCACACGAACATTGATAACCCAAATGATCTTCCCCTACGAAGGTCTTTTAATAGTGATGCAGGAACAGACATTGTTGAATGAAGATGAATGAAGAAGAAGAGAGAGAAGTAAAAGAAGAAGAGAAAGGAACAAATTTGAAATGGAACTGTGTAACTATTTATATGTGATGTAAAACGATTGGACTTCAATTCTTATTTACATATTTTAATTTTTTATTGCATGGGACTGTAAAAATAATTAAGGGACTGTAAGCAATTGTTGCCTTCTTTCATTTTCGAATTGGAGTTGTAATAAGTATATAATTATTAGGAACTGTTTTTAAGTAGAAATTATATTAAATGTTCATTAGAAATTCGAGACAGCATGCTTGTTAACTTAATGGTGAATCAGGTTAGTATTAATTACACAGTTTAGGAATACGAAGCATTTTTATTTCCATATTTAGATTTCATTTTTCCCGCCCAAATTTCTGTTTTAGGAAAGAATCCTTATTCACTTCAGCCATTATATAGTTATAGATGAATGTTAATTTATAACAAATAAGTAAATCCAAAAAAATAGTAAAAATTATTTGAACAATATAAACCGGGGTACAAACATGAGTCATAACCGGGCAAGGCCCAATAGATTGAGCTAAAAATATAATTCATACAAGTCTCAAATACGATATGGGGAGTGGGCTTCCCTACCTATGCTCATCATGCCTCCTCGTCATTTCCTAATATGTCGACCTATACATAGTCGATCGAATAATGACTAAAGCACAGAATACATATGTCGACCAAGGCACCTACAAAAGCTGATGAGGGCTTCACCAAATGACGACCAAGGGCCTCCTCGGTCATCATCAGGGCAAGGAAATGGGCTTCCCTACCCTTGCTCTCCTCTTCCTCGTCATTTATACGTGTTGACCAACATCAAATGTCGAGGAGCATGCCTACTAGGCATACGAACAGAAGGCAATTATCTAATCATACTAAAATAAGGATTGTGGTAAGTTATAATCCAACTAGAACTATAATCCTCCTCTCATACAACTCCTACTCAAATATGGACTCTACATCCTACACATATTAATACAAGTTATAATCCACATAATTCAGGTGAACACATCTTTTGACTCTCAACTATTGCCAATTGATTTGCTCTCTACAATATGAATACTTACTCTCACGCCGGAGGGCCTTCGCCGGTGAAGCCCGGACTTAGTTTAGGTGTTTGTTCATCTTTTTAGGCTATTCAAACATACAGGATACAAAATGCCGCTGGATTTGGGATGATCCAAACGTTTTTGGCATCATCAGTTTGGTTCTATTGCCGGGAAACGATTGTTTTTAGCCTTTGAATAGCCGAAAAAAATTCTGCTCCGTTCTCCTAATCCTAATGGAAGAAGGAAATACTGCTAGCATCACTCCTGATTAGGAGAATCCTCTCGTGGAGGAGACTCATGGAAACACTAAGACTGCTTTTCCTCTTGCCAATGGGGAACTACCACCTCCTCTGCCTTTAAATGACGGTCTGCCCCCTCTAGGAATGAATCTGCATTCTAGCGGGCAGCCAGTAACCAAGGTAATACTGCCAAACACTCCTCGTCGTCAGTGATGAGGGAGGCCTGCTGGTAGTTAGATGGGGAGGAATGCCGCCCAGGAGGCCAATGGGGCTTCCCCCCACAGATTGATCGCAGAACTCTCTTGAATCAACAAATGGAAACTTTGCAACGCATTTATGAAACACAAAATGTCTTGCTGCAACTGGATCTTGAGCACTCCCTGGCTGAATTCAAAAGGCCTACGAGGACTGGAAATTCCTTTAGAGGGGAGAGTCATCTTGACAGGCGTGGTAGTCGGGGGAATAGAGAAAATCTTACTCCAGCCCAAAATCCCCCTCATCATGACCCTGCAGGTAGACCCAAGCAGAAACCTCTACAAGATGTTCCTTCTTATAATAAGTCTCCTGGACATGGAAATACACGAAACAATAAAGATCTGGGAAATCATCTGAACAATTAGAGGGACCAGGAGGTTAATTCTACTGACTTGAGAGCAAGGCTTAGTCATGAAAGGCAAAAAACCCTCCTCGTCATAACCCCTCTCCTTGGCATATGAGCCCTGTTCGACCTAGGAGCCCTCCATGGCATAATGGCTCCCCTCGTCACATGACTCCTCCCCGTCCAGATATGCTCTCAGGAGGGATAGAACCCCTACTCGTCATTTCAGGACATTGAATGGCAGAGCACCATATGGACACGAAGATAATCACCAGGAACATGAGGAATAAAGCCGAGTGAATGGGCACAGAAAAAAAAGGACCCATCATAGTTCTCACTTTAGTTCGAGGATCGATGCCAGTGATAATCTCCTCCTGAAAAATAGATTAGATGAAATGGAAATGGGGTGGAAGGAAGCGGATGATATTCTCTGCAACGCTTACGCAAGTACCTTCTCCGGAACTGCTCTGTTCTGGTTTCGTGAGCAAAAGAAGGGAAGCATTGATTGTAGACACCCCATTCTGAACCAATAATTTCATGATTACACTACTCTTCATCTCTTTTGCATTTTGATGAAATGATATTAGTTTCGTCATGTTTCGTTAAGTTTCAAACTAACCTTGTTAGTTTTGGACCTAACTGACTAACAGAATAACTGAAGAGGACAAAATGGTCAATTGACTAGTTGTCCCACACGGGACATACGTGTCTCACGCGAGACAACACCTCTGCAGAATGTGCAGATTCACTTTCCTTCTCCGTCTCAACCTCTTTTTGATAAACTCTTATCCAATTCGGGTCTCTACTGATTTTAGAGTTCTGGAACCTTCTTTGGGAGAAATCCTAATCCACTTGAGTCTCCTAATCTTGGTGACCAAGTAATTCAAACCCTATAAATAATTGATGACTTTCAGTATTTCAAGGCCCCCGATCCATAACACAACACACACAATTTGCTGGTTTCTCTCCTTGAAAGATTCCTGCAAATCATTCATAAACAACTCCCAAATTCGTCCATCAACCTTGTTTATCGACGAATGTCGAGGTTCGAGCTTAGAATCGAGGCGAAACACTGTCCAAATCATTTCTCGACCGAGGAAGGAGGAGGAGAATACTTAGAATCACGTTCTAAACCAAATACTCCCTAAACACAAGGTAAACTCCTATATTTTTACTTTCTTCTTCTCATTCCATCTAATTGCTTTTTTAGAGTAGTGTAATCCCATAAAAAAGGTTAGCCTAGAGTCCCTTCAATCCATGGAGGTGATCTCGAAGCATACAACCCGACATTCCTAATTAAAAAATTAATTAGGATTTTCTTGTTCTTTTTTAATTATTAATTATTTGATTGATAATACTCAATTGGCAAGACCAATCTCTAGATTGGGTGGAATGGGTGCTCCACGACCTTCCCATCCCATAAATTAACCCCCGAACCTTCGAATCTCTTTAAATTATCAAAAAGGTTTTTCTTATTATTTTCCTAAATAAATAATAAGTGGCGACTTTGTGTTCATTAAAATTATATCGCTACAGTTTGACGACTCTGCTGGGGACAAATAATTAAGAGGGTTAGACTTGCGCACAATTGAGTATTATCAATTTCAGGCTTGTCCCGCACGAGACAACCCTTTGTCTCGTGCGAGAAACCATTATGTTTTCTGGTTTTATTTAAGTAATGATTATTATTTAAATTGCGTGAGATTGGTTTTTTTATTAAAGACCGGTCCATGGAGGATTCGGGAGTTGTAAAATTAATTTAATTTAATTCACTCTCTCTCTCTACTCTTTATGTGGAACTACGACGGCCTGAGTCTTCCTAATTTGGGAGAAACGTAAGCAACCACTTGGTGCGGCCATTATCTGTTTTCTTTTAGTTTTCAAAAAAAAAAACTTTCTATTTTACTTTATCACCTAGAATTGTCTCTCACACACGCGCACATCATGATATAACTGTCATTGCACTACATACCTTTGATAAAAACCGGGACCTATACTAAGGACGGATGATGGTAATCACCTAATCGCCGGTCTCTCCAAAGTTGGATCATCCCACCTCGTGTTTTCAATCCACCTAGATTGTCAATATCGCGAGGAGCCTAGCCTTAAACCCTGCATCAACCACATGTCATGTAGATTTACTTTTTAGGACACTCCGTGACCGATCGATTTGATCTTGGAGTCTTTGTAATCCCTTGTCAAGATCGTTTTTTGTGCAATAAGCCATGAAAAAGAAATCAATGAATAGTCGCTTCGGATTTGTTCCTTCGGAAATGTCCCCATGATTGTCCCTTCGAATTTGCCCCTAAAGAGAAAATTTTTTTACCAAATTTATTGCACAAAACTCGATGTTACTTGAGATAACTTCGACCCTTAGGTCCTTAGGTTTGAATTTTGAATGTTAGAAACCCCCAAAATGGATTTTCCGTCTGACCAAATTAGGATTAAAATCAGAAAAAATGTGACTTCCAGTGGTGTTGTCTCGCGCGAGACTACTTGTCTTGTGCGAGACAAGTGTTCTGTCTATTCGTGTTTTGGCCAAAACCTTCATACACCCTATTCAGCCGACTTGTTGGGACTCGATCATGATTTAACACAGTTGCTACACATCTAGGTTCATCGCCAAAGCTCGGCACAATGTCTACTTCTCTTCTTGTCACCGAAGCCGAAATCAAGGAAACTAAGGACGAACTCATTCAAGCCCTGCTTAAGATGGATGAACAAAGTAAGAAAATTAATGAGCAAAATTCCCAAATGGCCGCCATCATGCAAGAGCTCCACAAGATGAAATTCAAGAAAGGAAGAAAGCAAAAGAAGAAAGATGGATCCTCCTCCGATGAAGAGGAATCCTACCCCAAGAAGAATAGGAATACCAAGAAGTCAAGCAAAAAAGAGGAAGAATCTGATTCATCCTCTTCCTCATCCTCCTTCAATGATGAGGGACATATCTCCAAGGATACTAAGACCAAGAAGGAAGGTAGTGATGAAACTACTAAACTTGGTAATCATGTTACTAAGAACTACCTTGAGAAGAAACTTGCAACCCTTGACACTTCAAAGGGATCATTCGTCCCATTTGATCCCGATGCTCTTCAAAAATCCATCACCAAGTTTCCTCGCAAGTACAAGACACCCGATATTGCCAAGTTTAATGGCACTACTTGTCCTCGAGCTCATGTTGAGACCTACACTTGGGCTATGCTTCCAATGGGCGTTGATAATACAATATTGGCCCAATGCTTTCCTTAAACTTTGGAGGGTGCCGCAAGGGATTGGTACATGTCTCTTCCTATGACTACAAGGCTTGATTGGTCGTCTGCATGTTTAGTCTTCCAAAGGAAGTTTGAAGACAACTCCACTTGCTGCCCTACTAGGAGGGATCTTGAACAAAACAAGCAACATGAAAATGAGTCTTTTGCTGACTTTGATAGAAGATTGAGACTCAAACTTACTGAAATTGTCAAAAGACCTATTCTTAAAGAGCAAATCCACATCTTCCTCCAATGCCTCCGTGATGAATTTCAAGAGAAGCTCGCTGGTAATTACTTTCCTAGTTTCAATGAACTTCATGAGTCCGGAATTAGGATTGATGACTTCCTAAAAAGTAAAAAGAAGGAAAGTACTTTTTGCTACAACAAGCCCACCACAAGTAAGGATGCTTCAGTCAATGCTATTGCATTCAACCGCCCCAACACCGGCAAGTATTCTATTGTTCCTCCTCCCGAAAAGAAAAAGAGGCACTATGACAAACTTGAAGGAATCAATCAAGAAGAACTCTTCGATGTACTTGTCAATAATGAAAAGATCAAACCAATGGAAGGTGGTCCTCCTAGGGATATGGGTCATAATCATGCTCATCACTTATTCTGCAAGTATCGCAACTTCACCGGCCACGACACCAACACTTGCCACCACTTGAAGGATATTCTCTAAGACCTTTTTGACAATGGAGGGTTAGAACGTCCCAACGTCATCACCAATTCTCTCCCTCATAATACATGAAGAAGATGAAGCTCCAAGAAGAAATGTACACTTACCACTTTGGGGCTACAACTACTTCTCCCTCTCTCCTTTGATAGAAGTAGATTAGGTTTTAAATTTCCATGTATGAACTCGAAGAGTCGTTCTGTCTTTCTAGTACTTCTCACCTCCTCTAGTTTGTGTCATCAAAACTATCGAGTATGTTTTTAATTTTCCCGTTAATCAAAGTCATTTTCTTTTCCTAAACACTTTCCCTAAGGTTGTTCTACCTCATGAGTATCATTTAATTCATGCAAAATAATGGACCATCCATTCCCTAAATCATCGCAAAAATAAAAACTTCTAAACGAGTTTAAGAAGTAAGTTATAATTAGAAGTCTTAAGGGCTAAACATTACCCCTACTGAAAGTCAAAGGTCAACAAACGAAGAAAGCCAAAGGTGATGCTATCAACCTTTATTCCAAGAAGAGTGAGGCTACTCAATTTAAAGCTTTGAGAGTACCAAAAAAAAAAACTCTCAAGCTTTCATCACCCCCACAACAAAGGAGAAACTCCAAATTCATGAAGGACTCTCCCACAAAGAAGAAGAGTCAAGTGATACCAACAAAAGAAATGAAGATTACTCAACATCCTCTTACAACGAGTGAAGAAAACTTTCAGTATCAAGAAAAATGTTTACCCTTAAGTCATACTAATGATTGGCTTTCTTCTCAAACTTATTTAGAAATTTCTAGATGATGCACGGTTCATTAAAAGGTAGAACAACTTTTCTAAATCCTTGAGCCAAGTAGCGTTTCTTGTTGAGTCTAGAGGCTTCATGTTAGCCACTCTCATACACACTCTTGAAATCCAAGCATCAAAACTGGGGCTTCCTAACCTTTCCTCCCCCAGTCAATCTCTACTTCAACTCTTCAAAATAATCAAATCTGCATTAGGAGCTTTCCTCTTTGCTTCTCACTCTCATCATTAGAGAATACACTTCTCCAAAAAGTCAATGCTTGGATCACCTTCCAAAGAATAGAGTCCGTCTCTCCTCAATTAACTTGAGATTTCATTTCTCTCTCCTCAATAAGATTTTCTCTACTGAGTTCTCTTCGAGTTAACATACAATTAAAAAAAACGCAACAGAGATGCCCGCTAGATTGAAAACCCGAAAGAGCGGTCTAGGCAAAAAACAGGGTGCGTCACAAAAAAAAATCAAGGACTAAAGGAGACTATTCTTCAATCTTCTTCATCGAACATCATTCGATCCTCTTCAAATCAAATCAACAATGAGAGCCTTCTTCGATCATCTTCAAATCAAGAGAGCAGCCTCACAAGCCTGTTCACAAAGTCATTTACCACATTCAATCAACTTGGGGCTTGAGACAGGAAAGAGACTTGGACATAAAACCATTACGACAATCGACAGATTTGTAGTCGTTTACCTCCTAGAGACACGATTCAAGGGAGAATTAAGAAAGAAGATTCGCAATAGGCCTAGATGTGTTCACACAAGGTTACTCATCAAAATTCTACAACAATGAAGAAATAGTACGGTACTCTCGTATGAGACAACCTCGCTGACTAGCAACACATTCTGCATAAACCTGATTTGGTCCCAACTTGTCAAACACAAGTTCACTCATATAGTTCACCCATCTCAAATATAAATCCATACAAATGTCCGTACATGTCCATATACCATATACTCATACATAATCTCACCACCAAAATGACCAACCGGCCATTTATACGAACAGACGTGGGCACCACCACATAAGTCCAATCACTACCAGAAAAAGGTATTTTAGCGACGGAATTATCAGCGACGGACTAATTCCGTCGCTAAATAGCGGCGGAATATAAGCTTTAGCGTCGGAATTATTTTGGCGTCAAATTTAGCGACGGAATTTAATTCCGCCGCTAAATTCCGCCGCTAAAACGAATATTCCTCGAATATTCGTTTAATTACCGCCACTATTTTCGCGGTTGATTTACCGACGGAATATTCCGCCGCTAAATAATTATCAGCGACGGAATTATTCCGACGGCGGAAATATATCATTTTTTATTTTTTTATTTAACATGTCATTTTAAATATTCCGACGGTGAAATTAAAATATTTTTTATTTTCTTTTTTGGAATATTACACCGACGGAATATTTCCGTCGCTGAGTAATTAATTTTTTTTAATTTATCAGCGTCGGAAATATACCGACGGTGAAATTAAATGTTTTTTTTTTGTTTATTTTTTGTTTATTTTTAGAACTAAATATCAAAATAAAAAACTAAAAAACATTAAAATATCATAAATATTTATGATATTTTTGAAAAAATAAATAAATGATAAATATTTTTTAAATTTTAATTTAATAAATATCATTATTTTTTTTATGTAAAATATGAAAGTTATTTTAAATTACTCTCATAAAAAAAATATGAGTCAATAAATATTATTTTTAAAAAAATAAATACCACATAAATATTTATTAATTTTAATTTAATAAATATCATTCTTTATAATTATATAAAACATGAAAATTATTTTAAATTACACTAAAAAATAAATATGAGTCAATAAATACCCTATACCCTATACCCTATACCCTATACACTATACCCTATACCCTATACCCTATACCCTATATACTATATCCTATACCTTATACCCTATACACTATACACTATATCCTATACCCTATACACTATACACTATACACTATACACTATACACTATACACTATACCCTATACCCTATACCATATACCTTATACACTATATCCTATACCCTATACCCTATACACTATACACTATACCCTATACACTATACCCTATACACTATACACTATACATTATACACTATACACTATACACTATAACCTATACACTATACACTATACCCTATACCCTATACACTATACACTATACCCTATACACTATACCCTATACCCTATACCCTATACCCTATACCCTATGCCCTATGCCCTATACCCTATACACTATGCCCTATGCCATATACACTATACACTATACACTATACACTATACACTATACACTATACACTATACACTATACACTATACACTATACACTATACCCTATACACTATACACTATACCCTATACCCTATACACTATACCCTATACCCTATAACCTATACCCTATGCCCTATGCCCTATACCCTATACACAATGCCCTATACCCTATACCCTATACACTATACCCTATACACTATACACTATACACTATACACTATACCCTATACACTATACACTATACACTATACCCTATACACTATACACTATACCCTATACACTATACCCTATACCCTATACCCTATACCCTATGCCCTATGCCCTATGCCCTATGCCCTATACCCTATACACTATGCCCTATACCCTATGCCCTATACCCTATACCCTATACCCTATACACTATACCCTATACCCTATACACTATACCCTATACCCTATACACTATACCCTATACACTATACCCTATACACTATACGCTATACCCTATACACTATACACTATACCCTATACCCTATACCCTATACACTATACACTATGCCCTATACACTATACACTATACCCTATACCCTATACACTATACACTATACACTATGCCCTATACACTATACACTATACACTATACCCTATACACTATACCCTATACACTATACACTATACACTATACACTAATTAATCCTAAACCCTAACCCCTAACCCCTAAACCCTTATAAACCCTAACCCCTAAACCCTAACCCCTGCAATGTAAGGGTACTTGAGAAACTATCAATGACAAGAACCGCTGCCCACAATGCAAGGGCAAAAAGGTTGTACAGGAAAAGAAGGTCTTGGAAGTGGTTGTGGAGAAGGGTATGCAAAATGGACGTAAAATTACATTCCCGTGAGAAGCCGATGAAGCTCCTAACACTCTTACCGGAGACATAGTCTTTGTAATACAACGTAAAGAGCACCCAAAGTTCAAGCGAAAGGGTGATGACATGGGCAAATTATACATCCACTTCTCGGTCGACTTCCCAGATTCCTTGACTTCCGAACAATGCAAGGCCCTAGAGGGTGTGCTACCTCCTAAGCCTTCATCGCAGATGACAGATATGGAGCTTGATGAGTGCGAGGAGACAACCCTTCACGATGTCAACATTGAAGATGAGATGCACAGAAAATAACAAAGTGCGCATGAAGCTTACGACGAAGATGATGACACGCACGGTGGGGGCCGAGAGCGCACTGTGCTCGCAAAGAATGATGTGGGTCTTTGTTTTCTGGATATCTTAGTTATGACTTATGAGACAATAATCTCCAGAGTGTTGTCTAATAGTTGGTTAGTCCCTAGTTTTGGACTAATCTTGTTTTTGTTTTATTTTGGATAAAAAATTTAAAATTGTATGCAATTTACCAATTTGGGAATAGCTCCAAACCCTAAACCCTAAAACCTAAACCCTAAACCCTAAGCTCTAAACCCTAAACCCTAAACCCTAAACCCTAAGCTCCAAACCCTAAACCCTAAACCCTAAACCCTAAGCTCCAAACCCTAAACCCTAAACCCTAAGCTCCAAACCCTAAACCCTAAACCTTAAACCCTAAGCTCCAAACCCTAAACCCTAAACCCTAAACCCTAAACCCTAAACCCTAAACCCTAAACCCTAAACCCTAAACCCTAAACCTTAAACCCTAAGCTCTAAACCCTAAACCCTAAACCCTAAACCCTAAACCCTAAGCTCCAAACCCTAAACCCTAAACCCTAAACCTTAAACCCTAAACCCTAAGCTCCAAACCCTAAACCCTAAACCGTAAGCTCCAAACCCTAAACCCTAAACCCTAAGCTCCAAACCCTAAACCCTAAACCCTAAACCCTAAACCCTAAACCCTAAACCCAAAACCCTAAACCCTAAACCCTAAGCTCCAAACCCTAAACCCTAAACCCTAAGCTCCAAACCCTAAACCCTAAACCCTAAGCTCCAAACCCTAAACCCTAAACCCTACTGTGCATCGTCAATTTATGAGGTATGATATGGTTAATGCTTTGCCAAGGGAGGTGAGAAATGTTTTAAGGTTTGATGAGTTGGGAATTTATGTTGAAAGACGTTAAGATGGGTTTGCTTTTGGGTTTGTTTGGTTATACGGTGGTGTTGTTGATGTTTTGCAATTGCATCACTGGGTTTTGCTCCGCACAACTTTGTTGCTGTTGTTCGGTAAGATTGGTTTTGCTTGGTTTTGCTTGGTTGTATGGTGGCTCGACATTACTGCATTGGTTTGGTCTGCCAAGACTTTTAATTACGTTGGTTTTATTCAACAATGATGTGCCTTCGCTGGTTTTGGGTGAAGGATTCAAATTCGTTGCATGGGTTTTAAGTCGCTATTTGTTTTTTTTTCCGATGTGCACTAAGAATGCTTTGCATTGCACGCCCGTGCTATTGTTTGGGCGGACGCCTGCTTTCTAGGCCGTACTCAGCGGCCGCCTCGTGCCGGATTGGGCCTAGGTTTGTTTTTGGGCTTGGCTGATTTGGGGAGTTTTTTGGTTTTTTTTACTGGACTATTATTTTGTTTTATTTTTTTGGAGATAGAGTTGGGTTATATTCCCACTCTTTTTTGTATTCTTTTTAATTTCCATTAATAAAATTTCCAGGTGTCGTCCTGGTTTTTCAAAAAAAAAAAAAAAAAAAAAAACCCTAAACCCTAAACCCTAAACCCTAAACACTAAGCTCCAAACCCTAAACCCTAAACCCTAAACCCTAAGCTCCAAACCCTAAACCCTAAACCCTAAGCTCCAAACCCTAAACCCTAAACCCTAAGCTCCAAACCCTAAACCCTAAACCCTAAACCCTAAACCCAAAATCCTAAACCCTAAACCCTAAACCCTAAATGTATAGTGTATAGTGTATAGTGTAAAGGGTATAGGGTATAGGGTATAGGTATGTGGTATGTGGTATAGTATATAGTGTATGTGGTATATGGTATAGGTATGTGGTATAGTATATAGTGTATATTGTATAGTGTATGAGTATAGGGTTTAGTGGATATAGGCATAGGTATAGGGTATGTGGTATGTGGTATAGTGTATAGGGTATGTGGTATAGGGTATAGTGGTATGTGGTATAATGTATAGTGTATAGTGTACGTATATATAGTGGTATTAGGTTTAGGGTTTAGAATTTATTTATTTTTTAAAAAATAATATTTATTGACTCATATTTATTTTTTTGAGAGTAATTTAAAATAACTTTCATATTTTATATAAATAAAAATAATGATATTTATTAAATTAAAATTAATAAATATTTATTATTTATTTATTTTTTCAAAAATATAATAAAACAATTATATTTATTGATAATTAGGGAAATTTCCGTCGCCGAATTTAAAATCGCCGCGGAAATTTCCGTCGGTGGACGTGCCACATCATCGATCCAGGTGAACGTACGTATAGGTTAGCTGCCGGATTTATCAAAGCAACGGAATATTCCGTCGCTTAAATATTAATTATAGCATCGGAATTTAATTTCTGCCGCTATAATTAATATTTAGCGGCGGAATATTCCGTCGCTGAGGGAAATTATAAATACTGATTTTATCCCTCAGAAATCAATTACGCCATTTCCCTCTCTCTCTCTTACCACTTTCTCTCTCTTCCCGCTGCGACCTAGAATAGAAGAAGAAGAAGAAGAAGCAAGAAGAAACCACGCCGCCGCCGTCCCTCCACCTCTCCGTCGTCTCCGTCCGTCTCGAAGCCGTCTAGCCGTCGCCTCCGTCCGTCCGCCTCCTTTCACCGTCTTTCTCTCTCTTCTCTCGTACTCAACCAAGGTATTTCGATTCCCCTCTTAATCTCGATTTCTAGATCTTGTGTTGGATAAATTTGAATGATTTCCAGATGAGTTTGTTATAGATTTCGAAATTATAATTTCTGAGATCAATTTTTATTTTTAATTTTCTGTTTGAGGAAGAAAAAAGCTTAGCCATGGCTATTATATTGATTTATCCTTTTGATTTTGTGCCAAACCTTCTGAAAGATTCATTGTAGTACAACCTTCTTTTTTTTTTTTATTTCCCACTTTTTCTGTTTTTGTGGCATTCTGTCTGTCTGTGTGTGTGTGTTAATCTGTCTGTCTGTGTGTGTGTGTGTGTTAATCCTTTTGGGTGTTTGATTTTAAGGTTTTGGTTTCTTCAAGCAGCTTTGAAACTTTGAATTGTTATTTATTCTTAATTTTGTTTGAGGTTGTTGCTCCGGGTTTGCCTTCGGGATTTGGTGGCTTCGTTTGTAGTATTTATTATCTTTTTTTTTGCCAACTTGATTTTGATATTTAGGGTATTTCAAATATCCGTTTGTTGAGTTGTATCCTCTCCGTATTTGTGTATGGGTTGGTTGTGTTTTATGCACTAAAGTTGGATGGGCTTATGGCTCCCACACACACGTACAAGAAGCCCCACCCCCACACACGTATTCATAGAGCAAACACCTTTTTTTGGATGATGAGTATGAGAAATTCATCGAAGAATGAACCCGCCACTGTATATATCTCCATCCCCGTTACGCCCCTATCGCTCTTTATTAGAAACACCCAAATGAACCCCTAGGTGTGGTAATGAACCCCTAGTTGCGCTTCATTTGTCAAATTATTTTTAAAAAGTTCACTTGTCGATTATTTATAAAAAAATGACTTTATTGTTTGTACATTGTTTATATCAAGCTATAATTGCAATAATACTAAGTAGTTTTGGCCTTAATCATGGTTATGTGTTTAGGAACAAATAAGAAATAATGTTACCTTTTCCGCCGCTATAATTGATACAAAGTATATGCTAGTTTAGTAAACTGTTATTGTTCTATCTTATCTATCTCGTATATGTTGATTGTGGGGATCTAGAAGGTTCTCTAGATATATAAACAAAGTTTTTGTTAATTAAAGTAGATTAGTTGGTAAACAAAAATGGAAACTTTAGTTAAAGCACTAATGGCGAGTCGGTCTATCTACCCATGAGAGGCATCCATGTTGTTTGATTGAAGCCCTCAAGTATACTTTCATATAAGAGAGGTGTGTGTGTCTGAAAGCCAAGACTATTAGGACAATTTATTTTTTGTTGAAAGAACTGAAATGTATGAAGTGCAGCTCCAGCCGTAGAAATGATTACAAATTGGAAATTCAGTATGTGGTTTCATTATCCAAGTGTAGAAGTGGTTAAGCATATGTGGTTTCATTATCCAAGTGTAGAAGTGATTAATCCTAGTTTGTTACATATTTAGTAATATTAACGAATAGAAGAAAACATATGTTAGTAATATTAACGAATAGAAGAAAACATATGCCACTATAAAGAAAACGATAAATAACCGTACTCATAATCAAATATGTAACATGTTATATTTAGTAAACATAACATGTTACATATGGAGTGGAAAATCTCAAGTTTTTTGCACAAGCATTAGGTCCAAAGATTGAAACTTTGAAAGTAGATTTAGCAATTAATCAGAAAACAAGAAAATCCCCAACTTCAGTTTGTAGAAGATACAAAAACTGGAGTTGAGGATTTTCTTGTTTTCTGATTAATTATAATAGTAAATCTACTTTTAAAGTTTCAATATTTGGGCCAAATGCTTGTGCAAAAGACTTGATATTTTTCACTCCAGCTCATTATAATAGTAAATCTACTTTTAAAGTATCAATCTTTAGACGCACCTTAGGGTATCGTGGTTGGTGGTTAACATCTTAAAATATAAATAAGATGAGAACCTTTCTCACTCACGCCTATCAAAACTGTCCATCTTTGATCAAACAATGTAGAACTTGTTTGCTCTGTCTTTCTTGGTCTAAGATGAGATAGGGTTTTGATAGTTGTGGATGAGAACGACTCTCATTTTGTTTATAAATGTTAATTTAATTCATCATTGTAAAATTATATATTTTACAACAAAGAATTAAATATTAATATTTAAAAATATTCACAATAGTAATAATTTAGGTCTATCTAATTTTCAAGTCTTTTAAAGTCAAAGGGGGAGGAGGGGGGGTGAATGTCTCAATAATGTAACATATTCAACTGCATACTACCTTAGTGGTTCTAGATCCCATTTTGGGACGATTGACGGCATCGCGGACGGTGATGTATATCGCCACGTTTGAGCGCCCGATATCAATCCCGGCACCCTAGATGCACCTTATATGAAACAAACTAGGATACAGCTTTCGTATCCTAGTAATATTAACTAATAGAAGAAAACATATGCCACTATAAAGAAAACGATAAATAACCGTACTCATAATCAAATATGTAACATGTTATATTTAGTAAACATAACATGTTACATATTTAGTAAACATAACATGTTACATATGCAACAATTAGATAAGTATTTAAATATCTAATTTTCAAGTCTTTTAAAGTCAAAGGGGGAGGAAGGGGGTGAATGTATCAATAATGTAACATATTCAACCGATGTTATGAAAAGATTGATGCGTGTAAGAATGACTGCATGCTATTCTACAAGGAAGATTCACAGAAGACAGAGTGTTCAATTTGCGGACAAAGTAGATATAAGCCAAATCGGGAGGGGGAGTTCAAAACACAAGAAAAATGTACCACACATAAGCAGCTGCGTTACATGCCGTTGATTCCAAGATCGCAACGCCTCTACGCGTCTAAATCTACCGCAGAGGCAATGCGTTGGCATAAGGAAAGTTTGCGTGAAGAGGGTGTGTTGATTCATCCCAAATGATGGGGAGGCATGGAAACACTTTGATGAGACTTATCCCGACTTTGCGTCTCAAGCAAGAAATATACGGTTATGCATCCGCCCGATGGTTTCAATCCGTTTGGTCCTGGGGCAAAATCTTACTCTTGTTGGCCGGTTATAGCCACCGTCTACAATCTTTCCGCCCGGTTGTGTATGAGTGATCCCTACATGTTCTTGTCGTTATTCATCCCCGGCCCAAATGTACTCGGGAGGAACATCGACGTCTATCTCCGACCTTTGATGGACGAATTGGAAGCAGCCTTTCTCGGGAGGATGGGGTCGAAACGTGGGATGCTTTCAAGCGAGAGAATTTCAAAGATGAAGGTCGCGTTGATGTGACAAGCTAATGACTTCCCCGCATATGGGATGTTATCGGGTTGGAGCACCCACGGGAAGTTGGCCCGTCTCGTATTGTATGAGTGACACAAAGTCTTTCACGCTCACGCACTCGGAAAACCATGTTGGTTCGATTGCCATAGACAATTTCTTCTCGTGAGGACCACCCATTCAGACCCAAGAATGCGTTTAAAAAGAACAAGATTGACCATGATGAGGCCCCGATTCGTTTAAGTGGTGACACTGTCTATGAGGAGGTATCTAGATTGCCCGATCCTCGGTGGGGAAAAGTTTTCGAAGACCAAAATACAAGGGTTTGGGACTACCCATAACTGGATCAAGAGGAGTATATTTTGGGAGCTTCCATACTGGAAAACAAATCTCATTCGACATAACCTTGACGTGATGCACATTGAAAAGAATGTATTCGATAATGTTTTTAACACGTTGATGGATTTCAAGAGAACAACTAAAGACAACGAAAAAGCTCGAAAGGACCTTAAGGAAATCTGTAAGCGGCCGGCCTTAGACTTGGTATACGTCAATGGTAAACCGCTAGACCGATGGCTCAATACGTTCTTACAAAGGAAAAGAAGCTCCTCCTCCCGAAATGGCTCAAGGATTTAAGGCTTCCAGATGGTTACGCGTCTAACATTGGTAACTGTGTCAATGTAGAGGAGGGGAAAGTGCAGTGGCTTGAAGAGTCACGATTGCCACGCTTTGGCCGGATAGGCTACTTCCGATTGCTCTCAGGGTCTCTTGCCCGACAATATCTAGGTGGCGTTAACGTAGTTAAGTGAGTTTTTCCGAGCGTTAACATCGACCACACCGCGTGTTGATCACATGAAAAAGCTTCGAGGAGAGCATCGTAGTGACTTTGTGCAAACTTGAGAAGATATTTCCTCCTTCATTCTTTGATTCTATGGAGCATTTACCGGTCCACTTGGCATACGAAGCTAGAGCTCGGTGGTCCAAGCCAATACGTATGGATGTATCCATTTGAGAGGTAATTGAATTTATTCTATTTCTAAATAATTTGAGCGTTAACAATATACCTTCTTTAACATTATTTATGTTTTAATCTACGAATGACTTTTAGGTATCTAGGCCAATTGAAAAGGAAGATGAGCAATAGGGCCATGGTCGAGGCCTCAATTTCGCAGGCCGTTATCATAGATGAGATTGTTGCCTTTGTCGGAACATATTTTCCTCCCGATGTTGATACGAGATTGACTAGGGTTGGCCGCAATTACGATGGTGGTTTTCCGTCTAAGGGAAACATCTCTCGTATATTTTCATCCCCCGGTCGGTTGCTCGGCAAACGGATTGGTACGCGTACGTTAACCGCTAAAGAGTTTGCCGCGGCCGAAACGTATGTTCTTCTTAATCGCGACGAGGTTGGGGAATATATCAAGTATGTCATTGATGTTATGTTTACGCCTCGTCGATTAAATTATGCATGTTTAATTACCTCGCATATGAAATGCCTTGTTTAACCCTATTGCGTTAATGTTTGAAGATTTAGCTCAGGATTTATCTCCGTAACTCATCGCAACTAGGACAGAAAGAGAATTTCCAAACTCGGCTAAGGAAATATGTAAATATTTCTGCTTTCATTCAAATTTATTCTATACACTTCTTTAAACATTCAATCTTAAAATTGTATTAAATTGGTTACAATATTGTCTTATAGATAGCCGAACATCCGGTGATGCTAAAGCCGCGAGGTTAAGACATTTAGCATCATCTCCGTACTTCGAACGTTCATTTATACAATGCTTATTTCGTGGAATGGCTATGTGTTTCATACCAAACCTTACGGGGCTCTAAGTTGACGTGGAATAGCGTGTGAAGCTTATAGGGAATGATTATTATGGCGTCCCGAAAGAAGTAGTCGAGGTGGAGTATTTGGGTAGAAACAGTGTTGTCTTGTTCAATTGTGATTGGCGGGATGTCAGTGCGAGGTGTTAAGAAGCACGCCATATTTGACCTCGTCGATGTAAAGGACTCGTCCCAGACATAATGGCGACGACGTCTTCATCTTAGCATCTCAATCACAACAGTATACATGACTCCCTACCCTCGTCCGCGACCCGACGGATGGCGGGTCGCTTGGATGACCAAGGCTAGGAGCATGATTGACAACCTACCCTCGTCGACAACTACAGTCGTCATTAGAAACACCCTATCAAGAGGATGAAATGCCGTTGCCACCTAACGTTTCAGCCTAATCATCCATTAGATGATGTCACTCATATTCCTCAAAATGTTGATGAACCCGAGGAGGATATCTTACCAAACTGAATTTGCTAACTCCCCGCCTCGTTCAAAGTTATCTCGCGCACATTGATATTGATGAATCGTAGGAAGAGGAAGAGGAAGAGGAAGAGGAAGAGGAAGAGGAAGAGGAAGAGGAACCAGAGTTTGATTCATCGTAGTCCGAAGACGAAGATGAAGAACTCGAGTTTTGTAGTAATTCGTAGTCCAAGATGATGATGGGGACGAAGATTAATATAATAGTTTAAACTTTAAAATTGTATTGTGAATGCTTTAGATTATTAGAACTTTAAAGTTTTATATGTATTATGAATGCTTTAGATTATTAGAACTTTAAAGTTTCATATGTATTGTGAATGCTTTAGATTATTTTTAATATCCGTCGTTTTATATATATTGTGAATGCTTTAGATTATTAGAACTTTAAAGTTTTATATGTATTGTGAATGCTTTATATTATTAATAGTTTAAAGTTTTATATGTATTGTGAATGCTTTAGATTATTAGAACTTTAAAGTTTTAGATGTATTGTGAATATATTGTTTCCTATTGTTAAAGTTGTATATTTTAATATTTTTACCGTAATACGTATATGAGTTCTAATAGAAAGGGTAAGGGTAAGCTTAAGACTAAGCCCATCTACACATTGATTATCGGGACGCAACCGTCCCGATCCGGTACCGATGATGTCGACCCTTCATGCAAAGAGTACTAGCTCCACCTCCGGGGCCGGTACTCAGACTACTGTCGATTCTGATGTGAGGATATTTGTCCGGATATCATCGTATTATGACCTGTCAGTATCTCTTCATTAATTTGATATAAGTTGGTTCCTTTTTGTTTTATATATAATTCATTATTTAAGTTAAAATGTTATGGTATAAATATACTTGGCAGGTTTGTAGGTGGATACCCCACCACAAAGGACTAAGATCGGCAATACCGGCGGTCTCGGAAAATGACCGAGTATTGGCCTAACTGGAAATCATTGCCACCGAGGCGTAAGGAGGATGCGTGGGAGGAGTTTAAGGTAATGTGTTAATGGTTTTTATTTAAAACTTAAATGTTAGTTTGTTATTAAAATGTTATAATTAATAATGATTATACTCTTTTAGTTTTGTAATGTTATCATTATATGTTGTAGGCTAAATATTATCGGGCGCCGTAAATCGACGAGACGATCGGGCTAGATATGTTTTCGATCTACAGTGCTCACAAGCTATTTACGGATTTTATTTGTAACATATTTATCTATCCTTAATTAGTTTAATTAACAATGATTATACTCTTTTAATTTTATAATGCCATCATTATATGTTTACGAGATATTCATATTTTTTATAGGTACCACAAAGAGAACTCATTATACTAATCGGCTCGCGGCGGACACAGCCCTCGACACCTACTTGGATGACCGAGGAGGTGTTTGGTCAATTTTGCGAATATTGGGGTCTGATGCGGCGAAGGCTATATCCGAACAAAGCTAAGGCCAATAGAGCAGCTCCTGTGGTCGGCGGCGCTGCATACCATGGGACGATCCCGGTCACCGAGCATCACGACCGCATGGTATGTATGTTAGTTTAAATGTAGTAGTGTATGCATGCTTTTAAATAGGTTTATGTACGTATGTTAGCCGGGAGCCATGTCGATGCTATGAAATCCATGGTTTTAGTGTAAATGTAGTGTATGCATGCTTTTAAATCAGCTTTAAATGTTGCATTTATACAATTTCAAAGTAATAATCTCGCTTATTTTATTTATAGGTGAAAGGGAGCATGGTCCGAATATCGCTTTGTGGATGTTTACGCTAGCACCCATATTCGGACTTCTACGCCGCCCGATCAACCTCCGCAATGGGTCGACGATCGCTCCGCTAATGCCTTTGTAAGTAAACTATCATTAAATGACTTGATTTTGAATATGTAAATTTATTTATGCCCCTTACATTGTTTATATGATTATAATTGTTTGTTTTATTTTGACAGCCGCATATCAAGCCGCCGCTGTTCCCGAAGGAACGCCTCCCGGCGAGCCCGTCCCCTTCGTTCCTCGATGTTTGGCACGAGGTCACCTCCGAGGGACATCCAAAGAGAGGAGCCCGAGTGTTAGGGATGGGGATTACGGCGCAATGCCCGTCGACCGACTGCCGTCGGCGAAATGTCGTCCGCCCACGTTTCATGATCCGACGGTCGACACTCGAGGCCGCGGGCTGAGGAGGAGAGACGCGAGCGGGCAAAGCTTGCGGAGGCTCATGCGGAGACTCAAAGACAATTGGCGCCGTTGATGGCTCATATCGGCCAGACTTCTGTGGTAATACCCGCCGCCCCGAGTTGATTACTGACTATTTTAGACTTGTTTGTACTATTTTTTACTCGTTTGTAAACATTTGAGACATTTCATACCCGCGAGAGCCCCTCCCCGCCCTCTCCCCCTCCCCCCTCTCCCCCTCCCCCTCTCCCCCTCCCCCTCTCCTCCCGATTTGGTACGGTGATATTTAGATTTATTTGGTACGTTGATTTTTGATTTTTAGTTTTTATAGTTTTAGTTTTATAAATTGAAATGTTATATCGTGTACAAAAATTTTGGTTTATTGATATTTTAAATTATTTTTTTTTAATTTATTTCAATCGCCGACGGAATTCGTCGCCGAAATTAATTTCAAATAATTTAATTATTGATTATAGTGCATGAAATGCTTCGCAGTAAATAAAATTGGCTAAAATAAATTAATTTCAATGGCGGAATTTACCGTCTCTCGAAATTAATTTATTTTAGTTAATTTTTATTTCAAATGACGGAATTTCCGCCGCTATAATCATTTAATTTTTATTTAATTTTTGATTTCATGGGAAATTTCCGTCGCCGTAATAAAATTTAAATTAAAATTAAATAATTTCAAATGACGGTAATTTCCGCCGCCTAAATTAATTCATTTTAATTTAATTTTTATTACAAAGAACGGAAATTTCCGCCGCCGAAATTAATTTAATTAAATTAATTTTTATTACAATGACGGAAATTTCCGCCGCCGAAATGAAAATTTAATTAAATTAAATTAATTTAGCAATGAATTTTCCGTCGCTGTAACCATTAATTCACCGGCGGAAATAAATTCCGTCGGTAAAGTAAAAAAATACCGGCGGAAATTGACCCGTTGGAGCACTGCGACGGGCTGGTAGCGGCGGACCACCGACGGAATTATTCTGCCGGTAATTATTTTTAGCGACGGAAATTTAATTTTAGCGGCGGAAATTTTCGTCGCTAAATGACCTTTTTCTGGTAGTGAATTAAACAACTAAAATCTGAAAAATCTATTTGGAATCTTTATGTGCTAATAGGTACAGAAAGGTAAGAATCATTCGGGTCCATCCGAGACCAGCATGCATATATCCTTGCATTACAGGAGCCGACAGAACCTTCACCTCAACCGACAACTTCAAAGTTCGTGACCTTGGCAACGTCAACAAAGCCTGTGACCTCAACAACTTTAAAGTCCGTGGCCTCGGCAACAACAACGACACTTGTGAGCTCAGGTGGAGCATCAACAAAGTCCGTGACCTCGGCAACAACAACGACACTTGTGACCTCAGGTGGAGCATCAACAAAGTCTGCGACCTCAACAACTTTAAAATCCGTGACCTCGGTAACGTTAACAAAGTCTGTGACCTCAGCAACTTTAAAGTCCGTGACCTCGGCAACAACGGCAACGTCATTAACCTCGGGCGGCGCATCATCAAAAACAGATATTTTCAGAATTTGGTCAAGTCCTTGATTCCTCAGTATGAATTTATCCATGGTTCGGAAGCACTCAAACAACCTCAGCTACGTTAGTAACCTCGGGCGGCGCACTTCAACAACTTTATCAACAGACAGGTATATTCAGAATTGGGTCATGTCTTGATTCCTTAGTATGAGTTTACATTTTCAAAAAAAAAATCTCTTAGATTTTCAAAATGTTTTTCAAAATACCTAAAACATCCTTTTAGTGTTTTGGAGTTGAACTACATTTTGGTCTGATTCTCCGATTGAGATACGTAGGCAGCCGTGCGGCACGACCATCCCAGTGTTCAGAATGATGTCTTTTCTATCGACGACATGACTTTTTCCATAAGTCTTGTCGCCGAGGGGCTTTGTAGACACCCCATTCAGAACCAATAATTACATGATTACACTACTCTTCGTCTCTCTTTTGTGTTTTGATGAAAGCATATTAGTTTCGTCATGTTTCGTTAAGTTTCTAACTAACCTTGTTAGTTTTGGACCTAACTGACTAACGGAATAACTGAAGAGGACATAATGGTCAATTAACTAGCTGTCCCGCACGGGACATACGTGTCTCGCGCGAGACAACCCCTCTGCAGAATGTGCAGATTCACTTTCCTTCTCCGTCTCAACCTCTTTTTGATAAACTCTTATCCAATCCGGGTCTTTTCTGATTTTAGAGTTCTGAAACCTTCTTTGGGAGGAATCCTAATCCACTTGAGTCTCCTAATCTTGGTGACCAAGTAATTCAAACCCT
The DNA here is from genome assembly GCA_022495995.1 of Adenophora triphylla var. japonica. Lineage (NCBI taxonomy): Eukaryota > Viridiplantae > Streptophyta > Magnoliopsida > Asterales > Campanulaceae > Adenophora > Adenophora triphylla. The sequence continues at coordinate 41,041 of JAFEMH010005582.1, read as the reverse complement.
ATAAATACTTGATGACTTTCAGTATTTCAAGGCCCCTGATCCATAACACAACACACACAATTTGCTGGTTTCTCTCCTTGAAAGATTCCTGCAAATCACTCATATACAACTCCCAAATTCGTCCATCAATCTTTTTGATCGACGAACGTCGAGGTTCGAGCTTAGAATCGAGGCAAAACTCTGTCCAAATCATTTCTCGACCGATGAAGGAGGATGAGAATACTTAGAACCACGTTCTAAACCAAATACTCCATAAACACAAGGTAAACTCCTATATATTTACTTTCTTCTTTTCAATCCCTCTAATTGCTTTTTTAGAGTAGTGTAATCCCATCAAAAGGGTTAGCCTAGAGTCCCTTCAATCCATGGAGGTGATCTCGAAGCATACAACCCGACATTCCTAATTAAGAAATTAATTAGGGTTTTCTTGTTCTTTTTTAATTATTAATTGTTTGATTGATAATACTCAATTGGCAAGACCAATCTCCGGATTGGGTGGAATGGGTGCTCCAAGACCTTCCTATCCCATAAATTAACCCCCGAACCTTCGAATCTCTTTAAATTATCGAAAAGGTTTTTCTTATTGTTTTTCTAAATAAATAATAAGTGGCGACTCTGTGTTCATTAAATGTTGAAACCCCCATAATAGATTTTTCGTCCGACCAAAATTAGGATTAAAATCAGAAAAATGTGACTTTCAGTGGTGTTGTCTCGCGCGAGACTACTTGTCCCGTGCGAGACAAGTGTTCTGTTTATTCGTGTTTTGGCCAAAACTTTCAAACCTTCATACACCCTATTCAGCCGACTTGTTGGGACTCGATCATGGTTTAATAAAGTTGCTACACATCTAGGTTCATCTCCAAAGCTCGGCACAATGTCTACTTCTCTTCTTGTCATCGAAGCCGAAATGAAGGAAACTAAGGCCGAACTCATCCAAGCCCTGCTTAAGATGGATGAACAAAGTAAGAAAATTAATGAGCAAAATATCCAAATGGCCGCCCTCATGTAAGAGCTCCATGAGATGAAAGTCAATAAAGGAAGAAAGCAAAAGAAGAAAAATGGATCCTCCTCCGATGAAGAGGAATCCTACCCCAAGAATAATAGAAAAACCAAGAAGTCAAGCAATAAAGAGGAAGAATCCGATTCATCCTTTTCCTCATCCTCCTCCGATGATGAGGGACATATCTCCAAGGGTACTAAGACCAAGAAGGAAGGTAGTGATGAAACTACTAAACTTGGTAATCAAGTTACTAAGAACTACCTTGAGAAGAAACTTGCAACCCTTGACACTTCAAAGGGATCATTTGTCCCATTTGATCCCGATGCTCTTGAACAATCCATCATCAAGTTTCCTCTCAAGTACAAGACACCCGATATTGCCAAGTTTAATGGCACTACTTGTCCTCGAGTTCATGTTGAGACCTACACTTGGGCTATGCTTCCAATGGGCATTGATAACACAATATTGGCCCAATGCTTTCCTCAAACTTTGGAGGGTTCCGCAAGGGATTGGTACATGTCTCTTCCTATGACTACATGGCTTGACTGGTCATCTGTATGTTTAGTCTTCCAAAGGCAGTTTGAAGATAACTCCACTTACCGCCCTACTAGGAGGGATCTTTAACAAACCAAGCAACATGCAAATGAGTCTTTTGCTGACTTTGCTAGAAGATGGAGACTCAAACTTACTGAAATTGTCGAATGACATACTCTCAAAGAGCAAATCCACATCTTCCTCCAATGCCTCCGTGATGAATTTCAAGAGAAGCTCGTTGGTAATTACTTTCCTAGTTTCAATGAACTTCATGAATCCGGAATTAGGATTGATGACTTCCTAAAAAGTAAAAAGAAGGAAAGTACTTTTCGCTACAACAAGCCCACCACAAGTAAGGATGCTTCAGTCAATGCTATTGCATTCAACCGCCCCAACACCGGCAAGTATTCTGATGTTCCTCATCCCGAAAAGAAAAAGAGGCACTATGAAAAATTGAAGGAATCACTCAAGAAGAACTCTTCGATGTACTTGTCAAGAATGAAAAGATCAAGCCAAGGGAAGGTGGTCCTCCTAGGGATATGGGTCCTAATCATGCTCATTACTTATTATGAAAGTACCACAACTTCACCGGCCATGACACCAACACTTGCCACCACTTGAAGGACGTCATCCAAGCCCTCTTTGACAATGGAGGGTTAGAACGTTCCAACGTCATCACCAATCTTCTCCCTTATAATACATGAAGAAGATGAAGCTCCAAGAAGAAATCTACATTTACCACTTTGGGGCTACAACTATCTTCTCCCTCTCACCTTTGATAGAAGTAGATTAGGTTTTAAATTTCCAAATGAAGAGTGAGGCTACTCAATTCAAAGCTTTGAGAGTACAAAAAAAAACTCTAAAGCTTTCATCACCCCCACAACAAAGGAGAAACTCCAAATGCATGAAGGACCCTCCCACAAAGAAGAAGAGTCAAGTGATACTAACAAAAGAAATGAAGATTACTCAACATCCTCTTACAACGAGTGAAGAAGACTTTCAGTATCAAGAAAAATGTTTACCCTTAAGTCATATTAATGATTGGCTTTCTTCTCAAACTTATTTAGAAATTTCTAGATGATGCACGGTTCATTAAAAGGTAGAACAACTTTTCTAAATCATTGAGCCAAGTAGCATTTCTTGTTAAGTCTAGAGGCTTCCTGTTAGCCAACAGAGTTCAAAATGTATTTTAAAGAATTTATGAGCAGTTTAAATTATGCACGAAAACCAACTTATGAACAGATATGCACAAAGCATTTTATGATTTTAAAAGAATGCAAAAACAACACATTATTTTTTGAAAACAGTTCAATGTTTTGAAAATCGAAGCTATTTAAAATTTCTTTTTTTTTTGGGAAAGAAAATCAAGTAATTACAAAATATGAAGAAAACACATACGCACAAAAAGCGAGAAAGGGTAAATGAAAGTTTGACCCACAAAATGTTTTAAAACAAAAGCAGTTTTAAGAAAATATGTTAAAGTCCCTAGATCAGAAATGGCCCGGACGCATCGGATTGTTTGAATCACGAAAAACAGGAACCGATTAATTTCTAAGAAAAAAGAGAGTCTCCACGCCGTTTTTATTATAAGCTAAAACTTTGAAAAAGACTGAAAAGAGATTGTTAGGTTCAGAGGTCACGTTACGCCTCGGAAAGAGAATATTTGTGTTCACCCGAAATGCCTCGTATTGACGAGTCTTTCTACCTTTCTCGAAAACTGCTAGGATCTTAACCCTCCCCCACCCAACAATCTTAAAAATAATATATGGAGTAGACATTAATATACAACAAATAAAAACTTCAAACAAATAAAAACTTCAAACAAATATTAGAAGAGAAAGAAAAGGAAGAACTTATAATTACCTCGAAATAAATTGATTATCTAGTTCGTCCTTAAAGAAAAAATAAATGGAGATGGAGTGAGAAAAAAGATGCTATAAGGAGGTTAAAGATTTGAACTTTATAAAAGAATCTGATTTCTATATTACTGATTTGATTCCTTGGCATACAAAATGTTTCGGACCATAAAGCTCATTCCCGCTGATTACATCTCTTCTTATTAAGTTTTAGTATATTCCCATTATGATGTAAATGTTGTTATGTTTTGACTTTACCAATGGATGTTCATCTTTTGATTACTCTCCCAAATAGCCTTATCGGGTTCGTTTGACTTCAATGACTCAATGGGCATGAAGGTGCGTTCATCAGTGAAGATCATGTGCTCGAAATGTAAGACCGTCAAATGGCGTGTACAATTACATGTGATACGCCCAGCCCATCTGAAGCACAAACAGAGGCAATGTGCATTTCCAAATGAAGACCTAATGGCTACTCTGTATGTATTTCCACTATTTCTTTATTTTTAATTGTTAAACATTCATTTATACAAACATAAGCATTTGTTTAGATTATACTCCCTCCGTCCCAAAATCATGTTCCTACTTTTTGTGGAAGGTGTTATCCAATATTTAGGGAACGAATGGTTGTCTTCAAAAATCAGGTTGACCAAAGATAAAATAGAGATGATGAAAGACCATTAAGGCCTAACTCTATTTTTTGGTGACCCTTGTAAATTGAGTCTTTGACTTGGGCATATTTTGATACTTACATATTCAACACAAAAGTTGACCAAGAAAATCTTTTACTTGGTCCCTCCCACAACAACTTGCAACCAAAATTTTGCAAGTTCATATAAGTTCGCCATTTTAAAGCCAAAATTGAAATAAAACTGTCAAGATTCAAATTAATATTAAGAACTTTTAGCAACGCCATTAATTTGTAACATCAAAAGTAAGCCATAATTTCAATAATACATCCATTCTTCATCGGGGATCACTGAGAGTTTAACTCTTTGGTGGGAAAAAAAAGCAAACCAGGTCAAGTTCTTACCAAATGATGAAGTCTCTAGCTGAAAACTTGTCTCAAATGATGACCTGGAATCCAAATGAGTATGTTTGACTCAGCCTTGATTCATTACTTGACTTAAAAGTAAAAAAAAAAGAAGTCCCAAAAAGTATATTTCATCCGTCCCATGATAAATTTCGGCTTTCCTATAAGGTTCAAATCATATCTCTATGTCTCTCCTTCCTCTCTCATTTTCGTTTTTGTGTTTTGAAGTGCTCCCTGTTTATAGTCAGTGATGACATGCAATGTTATCTCAGTCTCAATATCTCCTATCTCCACTCTTTTGGGATCTTAACCCTCCCCCACCCGACAATCTTAAAAATAATATATGGAATATACATGAATATACAACAAAAAAAAACTTCAAACAAATATTAGAAGATAAAGAAAAGGAAGAAATTAGAATTACCTCAAAATAAATTGATTATCTAGTTCGGTTGCAAAGAAAAATTAAATGGAGATGGAGTGAGAAAAATAAAAGACGCTATAAGGAGGTTAAAGATTTGTACTCTATAAAAGCATCTGATTTCTATATTACTGATTTGATTCCTTAACATACAAATTGTTTCAGACCATAAACTCATTCCCGCTGATTACATCTCTTCTTATTAAGTTTTAGGATATTCCCATTGTGATGTAAATGTTGTTATGTTTTGACTTTACTAATGGAGATTGTATGTTTTCAGAAAGGAAGAAGGAAGAACACAATTTATTCAGATTGAAGCACAGAACATGCAGCAAAACAAAAAGATGGATTGAAGAACATAACATGCACCAAAACAAAAAGAAAAAAGAAATAGAAGTGAAATTAATTGCAGAAAAAAATGAGGATCGTGGATTTACATGGATATGAAATCCTCTCGTGTGTGTGGCTATTTGAGATCCTGATAGAAGAGAACGCAATTGGAATTAAACGGATATTCAGGTTATGAAAGAAAAGGGTAGTAAGTCCTAATAGGACATCATTTAGTTATTGATAAACATTAAGTCTATCAGGCTAATTGAAGTCAGTTTTGAAATGTATTTGATTAGTTAATTATGATTTATTGTTGGGTTGTTAGATTATAAATTATTATGTGATAAATATTGTGTTTATCTCAAAATTAATCAAATATTGTTTAACTACAGTAGATTTTCAGTTCAAGCTAATTGCTCATTTGGCCACGTGGAATAATGACGTGGAATTTCACGTGGCTAACTCTTGGAGCAAAATTTTACTCTGCTATATATTATTTATAGATTTTCATACTTGTGCAGTTGAGTGAGACTTTGATTAACTTCCTTCACATTTTCATTAAAAAATAAAAAAAAATGAAAAAAAAATCACCATGCTCCATAGGGATGTAAATGGTTCGTTTTGGTTTGGTTCGAAGGAATTTACGGAATGAACCACAAGTCATCGCTTTGAAAAAATTTCAAATCGAACCGAACCATGAAAATTTTAAAATCGAATCAAACCAAACCAAACCAAACCGTGGTTCAATTATTTGGTTCAAACCGTGGTACAGACCACGGTTTGTATTAAGGTTCAAACCAAGATTCAGACTGTAACTTATTATCAGATTTGTTTAAATTTTTCGTGATCACGGAGAAAGAGCAAAAATGCGAGTGTTTAAAAGGAAAGTCGGGGGAAGAGAGACTAGAGGAAGAAAAAGGTCAAAGGAAGAAAAACGCTTTATAATGTTGATCGTGAAGAAAACTTTGTTATTTATGTGTCGAAATAAAGATAACAAATTATGAAATTAATATTAAATACAATACAAAATGGGAGTTAGGATTAATTTATGTAATGTAGGTTTTTTATTGATTTAAAAGTAAATATTAATAAATATACAAAAATATTAAATAAGATAATAAATGGGAGATAAGATTAGTTTATTTAATGTGTTTTGATCTGGTGGTTTGGTTTATTGGTTTGATCTCGCCGTTCGATTTGGTGGTTCGGTCTCGTGGTTCAGTTTAGTGGTTCGGTTTGATGGTTCGGTCTCTCGGTCTCGCGGTCTCATATCGTGGTTTGGTTTGCTTTGATTTAGTATGGGGGTTAGACTACAAACCCAACCGAACAGGCCCGGCCCTGTACCCAGATGAGTAAGGCGGTCGCCTTGGGCCCCCAAAATTTTTGTGAATTTTAGGGCCCCCAAATTAATCTTTTGTTTATATATAAAATAAACTCTTGGACGATAATCAATAATTGTTGTTGGTCCAGCGGTTGTAGTGAAGCTGAAGCCCCTCTGTTTTGCTTACCACCCGTGTTCGAATCCCACCTTGTTCACTTATAATTACCACCCGTGTTCGAATCCCACCTTGTTCACTTATAAGTTATACTTTTCTTTGTCCACTTTTTGCTTCTCTCTTCTAATTTCCTTTTCTCTCTCCTATAGACAACTTTGCTTTTGTCCCACCTAATTTCCTCCTATTTTACGAATCTTAATTAGTTAAATCTTAATTAGTTGGCTTTATTCCTTTTTTTTTTTTTTTTTTTTTTTGCTTACATTCTATTATTCCAAGTTTAATTAGCAAATTTAATTTTCTTTTTGCAATATATTTTAGTGAATTATTTGCATTAATTACTTCAACATTATTGGAATATTTCTGTATAAATTTTGCATTTATTTATTTTGGTCAAATATTTCTTTATTTTATTTGCATTTATTAATAAAAGTTATTGTATTTTTTCACAATTATCTCAATCCAATCTAAATACCAAATCCAATTATCTAAGCACAAAACTCAATATTTTTATTAGTAAAATTTTCTAATTCTCGTTGTTCGCTTACTATTCAACAACTATTCAATAATGCTAAAACCTAATAATATCAAAAATAACATCTACAATCGTAATAAACCCTAAACCCTAAAGATATAGAGATAAGTATATATTCGAGAATGTCACTGCGTTGTTGCTCGCGAAGGATTATAAGGGCCCCGACCAAATAGCTTGCCTTGGGCCCCAAATTTCACAGGACCGGCCCTGAAATCGAACTATGTGGTTTGTCAATATTTGATACCGAACCTAATCATTCATACTTTAAAATCAAAACAAACCGTATGATTTGATTCAATTCGATCTCAAAATACGGTTTAAACTGAACCAATTACACATGCTCTATGCCATAATGCTCCATGCCGCTCATCCTTCCTCCCAAGTAGTTTGACTTTATATCTCCTTCATATGTTGAGTTTAACCGGTCTATTTTGTCTTACCCACACCTAAGATCCGTTTAATCGGATTAGAAATGGAATAGAACTTTTTAAAGAATGTGAACAGATTATTTAAATATAAGAAGCATAGAAAGTGCAAAACAGCACAATTCAAGATAAAAAATGCATAAGTAAATAATTGAAATTGCTTAGTTTAATTTCTGTGCATTAAATTCCTGCATAGGGGTTGATGTAGGGGTTTGGGTTCCTTTGAAGTCAACAAAAAGGCTATGTAAGTTTGATGAAGTCATAAAGGAGTCACCTGCCCTTTCTCTTTTCTTTCTTTTACTTTGAATTTTTTTCCTTGAAAATGACCATATATTGTCATTTTCTACCTTCTATTAAATCCAGTGACATCAATGCTTGCCCAACTGGTTGATTCATTTCCCCTTTTCTTGATTTTTTGCCCAAAATTCACCCTTTCTCACTCATTCCTTAGTTTCTCTCTCTAGATTTGACTCGCAGTTGGCCTTTTCCAGTTGCAGTAAAAACAACTGAGAATCCCATTAAAGAGTCTTCATCACAATTGCTGCTGATGAATAAACACACCAACAAGCTAAGCTCTCCAAATTCACTTTTGTGGGTTGTTTTCTACACTTGCTTCACTGGAAAGATTGGATTTTTATTTTTTGGGGGTTCTTGATTCTATCATGTGAATCAAGAACAACCCTCCAATTTTCTTTATTTTCCATCACTTTCCTGAGAAAATATGGTCTGGGTTTCTCTTCAAACCAATATACAACCTTACTTGCCACCACCACCTCCACCACTTTCATCAAATGTTGAATCAAGTGGCTTCAATTTGAACAGCAAGGTGAGTCCAAGCATATTGCTAATCATCATAATTCTTGCAATCATTTTCTTTATTTCTGGATTGCTTCATCTTCTTGTTAGATTCTTGTTTAGACCCCCAATTAGGGACCCTGATGACTTTGACAGTGTCACTGCTCTGCAAGGCCAGTTACAGCAACTCTTCACTCTCCATGATGCTGGTGTTGACCAGTCTTTCATTGATGCCCTCCCTGTTTTCAATTATAAATCCATTATTGGGGTCAAAAACCCTTTTGATTGTGCTGTGTGTTTGTGTGAGTTTGAGGCTGAGGACAAGCTTAGATTGTTGCCTAAATGTAGCCATGCCTTTCACATGGAGTGCATTGATACATGGTTGCTTTCTCACTCAACTTGCCCTCTCTGTAGAGGCAGCCTTATCCCTGATTTTCCTGCCAACAATGGATGTTCACCAATTGTTCTTGTTCTTGAATCTGGTAGTGAGAGTTCTAGGGAAATTGTTTCTGACAATGCAAACTCAATTCAAATAGAGAATTCTCAGTTGGGTGTTTGTTGTAATGATGAAATGGAAGATCTTTCCTGGAAATCTTGCGAAATTAAGGCGAAAGAGAAGGAGAACAAAGAGAAAGTTGTTACAATTAAGCTTGGCAAGTTTAAGAATGTTGATGGTAGAGGTGAGGGCAGTAGTGGGAATAATATTGATGGGAGGAGGTGTTTTTCTATGGGGTCTTTTGAGTATGTAATGGATGAGAATTCAGCATTGCAAGTGCCCATTAGAACACCAGTCAAGAAACAACCGAGTAAGAAATCTTCGCTTCCTTTGACCCCTGGTCATAGGCCTGCAATGTCCGAGTGTGGTGGTGATTCTAGAAGAGAGTTCGTTGGCTTTGAACCATTTAGTAGGATTGACAATGGTGGTGGAATTGGTAGAAGCAAGAGGGAGAATTTTTCAGTGTCAAAATATTGGCTTAGAGGGAAGAAGGATAAGACTAAATCGGCCACTGGAGAATCCTCATCGAGGCGGTCATTTTCATTCCGGTTCCCGATTTACCGGAGTGGCGGAGGAGGTGGTGGTGGGGAAGGTAAGAATGGTGGTGGGAGTGTTAGCGGGAGGACTATTTCGGAGGTAGACGTGGAGAGGTGTGAAAGCGGAATTGGAAGGAGTAGTGAGTTGGGGTATGATGAGGAGACTCAAAGCTGCTATAGTCTGGATTCACAAGCAAATCCTCAGACTTTTCCAAGGAGGACTTTGCTTTGGTTTCTAGGCAGGCAAAACAAGGTTGTTCACTCTTGTTTTCCTCCCAACAATGTTTGAAAATCTTTCATTCTCATCTTTTGTGTGGTTCTTGAAACACTATGTCATTAGTTAATTTTATCTTATCAATCTTCTAAGCGAATTCAAACATTATAGAAAGAAACAAAGAGAGAAAAGAGTTGGGATTGTCACAAGGTTATTCTTTGTCGTGATGGCGCTTTTCTTTTTCGCTTATTTTTCAAAAAATTAGGATCCGAAACCTCTCTGTTTTCCGTAAGATGATGACATGGAAAAGAAGGGACAAATTTTTTATTTTATTTTGATGGGAGTTAGTATTCAGTTCACTAGTAGCTTTCATATGTCTGTTTTCCTTGGCTACATTATTGAAATATGTTTTTTGAGCTTTCTGTAGAATTACTATGATGGTTTGATAAAAGTTGGTGTTTTTTCTTTTTTCAAAGAAAAAAGGCAACAATTATTTGAAAATCTTTGGTTGTTTATTTACTTGTCAAAGGATATGATATGATGCTAAAACTGTGGAGAACTGTTTGACAATGACCCACTTTTATTTAATACTAGTAAAAGCTTGCGTTCGAGGACACGTGATATTTTTTTAATTAAAAGTGAGGGTAAAATGGGAAAGAAACAACTTAGTGAGAGTAAAATGAAAAAAAAAACTTTTAACACTATTCATACAACTATTCATTCCACTTCCTTCATTTATACTATAGATTATTCCCCCAAATACTTTGAATATATGCCATTTTAATCATTATCTTATTAATAGTAAAAATATTATTTTTTTAATGATGATAAAAATAACATAACTTCAAAATTAGGGGAGGGGTCGGATGACCCAGTAAACCTCTAGTGGCTTAGTGTCACAGGTATCGTCGAATTTTCACCAAGACGTACACCCGTGCGGCTTGCATTTGCCCAAGTACAAACAGCCCTCTTCAATCTCGTTTTTACAACTAAGGCAATAACAATAATCCACAATAAAGCAACACAATTTACAGGAACACCTTCCCAACCTTTATTGCTCAACAATACAAGGATTACAAGAGATTAAGGCCAATGCCCTTTTACAATGCCTATCTTTCTCAAGTGTGTGTGTGTGCTAAATTACAAAGCACCAACTCCTCTGTGTACAATCTGATAAGCTACACTTATATACTTGGGATGGACTACAATAACTGCTCGCAACTGTCGTGGAACATGGCAGTGGAGCATGGCAGTTACGTGGGTGGGTCTGCTGAAAAACCGCCACCCACGATCTGCACATAACTGTCCACTCATGCCTATTTCCTCGCCGCAACCCAGCCCGCTCGTTGCCCAGCCCGCATTATTCAGCTCGACATTTGCTCAGCTCGACATTGCTCAGCCCGACATTGTTCAGCTCGACATTGCTCAGCCCGACATTGTTCAGCTCGACATTGCTCAGCCAGCAACAATGCTCAGCCCGACATTGCTCAGCTCGACATGGCTCAGCCAACAACAATGTTCATCCCGTCATCTTTGCCCGTGTCCCGAACCCGTGCTGCGGCGTTTCTCGGCCGTGACATGCCTCGCCCGTACCGTGACTTTAGTTCTCGATCTAGTTGCTTACAACTCTCCCCAGCTAGGAGAGTCAGATGTCCTCGTCGGAACATTATCCCAATCTGATTTGATCTCGTCCTCAGCTGCCAGAACGTCACATCCCTTTCCCACGTCGCGTCAACTTCTGCCTCCCCTTTCCATTGCACAAGATAATCTGTCCTACGATTCTTCTTGCTCGTACCCATGGTTCGATGATCAAGAACCTTCTCGACAACCTTATCAAGCTGCTTTGAAATCCTTGGAGGAGCCCGCTTAAGTTCTTTGTTTTCCCATGACAAACTCTCGTGGAAGGGCTTGAAGCTAACATGGAACGTAGGATGCATTTTCATCCTCTCGGGTAAGTTCGGTCTATACGCCATTTGTCCCGACCCTTTTTAACACTTCAAACGGTCCCTCATACCTCGGAACCGAGTCCACAAGTCTCGACTTAGTATTGATGTATCTCCACATCTGCGGAGTCAACTTCAATAACACCTTGTCCCCAACCTGAAACTCTAAATACCTGCGATGTTTGTCTGCATACTTCTTCATTCGGCGCTGCGCCTTGTCAAGGCTCTCCGTAGCTTCATCAAATACTTCTTGCCTACCAATAGCATATTTGTAAGCTGCGGGGACAGTCACCACCCGTACGATCATCGCTACCTCATTCGGAGTTCGAGGCTGTACTCCCAACACAATCTCAAACGGACTTTTCTCCGTTGCCGAAGACCTATGCAAGTTGTAGCAAAACCGAGGCCGCATCCATCAACTCTAACCAATTCCGCTGACTCGCAGTCACATAGTGCCTCAAATACTCCTCAAGCAGCGCATTTAGGCGCTCGGTTTGGCCATCCGTTTGCGGATGGTTGGCTGTACTGAACTTCAATTCTGAACCCAACATCCCAAACAGCGTTGTCCAAAATCTGCCCGTAAACCTGGAGTCTCGATCACTAATAACGTCTTCCGGCAACCCAAAATGCTTCACAACATTTTTAAAGAAAAGTCTTGCGACCACATCTATTTGGACAAGCATGCGGGGCTGCAATAAATACCCCATACTTCGAAAATCTATCCTGAACAACAAAAGGCGAGCCCGTCTGCGTCAACCTTCGGAAAACCGGAAATAAAGTCCATAGAAGCGGTTGCCACGGCCTACTTGGAATAGCCCAGCCAGGCTGCAACAACCAGCTTCTTTCTTCCTTTCCGTTTTATCGAGTTGGCAAACTAAGCAAGTCTTCACATAAGCTTCGACATCATCTAACATCTTTGGCCATGTATAAGTCCTGCAAAGCAAAGCATACATACGTTCTACTCCCGGAAGTCCGGCCCACTTTGAGTCGTGTGATTCCCTTAAGATTTTCTGCCTTAACTTTCCCCCGCAAGGAACATAAAGTCTACTGCCTTTTGCACGCAGCAACCCATCTTCAACCCAATACTTTCGAACATCACCCTCACGTACCTCCTTAAGTAATTTCTGATATGCCTCGTCCGTTTCAGCTTGCTTCCGAATCTGCACCACAAAATCTGATTCCAAACACACTAAAGCGTTAACAAAACCAGCAACCATTATCTTCCGACTCAATGCATCAGCGACATTGTTTTGTGCCCCTGGTTTGTGCACCCAAACGAAGTCGAATTCAGCAAGAAACTCCTGCCAACGGGCCTGTTTCGGGGTCAGCTTCTTCTGTGTCTTAAAGTAGGTGTTCGCCACATTGTCGGTGCAAACAACAAACCTTGTACCCAGCAAATAATGTCGCCATACCTCTAAACAGTGCACAACAGTCGTCATTTCTTTCTCATGCGTCTTTGTCTGCATTGCTCGGCTTCCTTCGACTTTCGACTTTAAATGCCGCAACTGGATGTCCCTCCTGTACCAAAACACCCCCAATCGCCTTATCTGATGCATCCGTGTGGACTTCGAATGGCTGTTCAAAGTCAGGTAGACGCAGCACCGGTTCCGTTGACACAATCTCTTTTAACCTGTCAAAGGCATCCTGGCAGTCCCGTGTCCATACCCACTTTCTGTCCTTCTTCAGCAAATCCGTCAAGCAATGTACCACCCCCGAGTATCCCTTCACAAACTCTCTGTAGTAGTTTGCTAACCCAAGGAATGACCGCAACTCAGCAACCTTCGTAGGAGCAGGCCAATCAATAATAGCCTTCACCTTTTTCCCATCCATCATCACCTTTCCTTGACTAATGATATGGCCAAGAAATGTGATCTCCATGGTACAGAATTCACACTTTTCCTTCTTCACATATAAGCTGTATTCTCGCAGCTTTTCAAACACTTTCCGCAAATGCACAACATGGTCATCAAGACTTTCACTATACACCACAATATCATCCAAGTATACTACAACAAACTTATCTAAGTAGTCATACAATACATCATTCATCAAATTGCAAAACGTGGCAGGTGCATTTGTCAAACCAAAGGGCATAACAAGAAATTCGTATGAACCATACCTAGTAACACATGCCGTCTTTGACTCATCTCCTGCTGCAATCCGAACTTGCCAATAACCCGACCTTAGATCCAGCTTTGTGTAGTACTTGGCCCGCGACAGTCTATCAAACAGCTCGACCACATTCGGCACTTGGGATACTTGTTCTTAATTGTCACCTTATTCAGCGCCCTATAATCCACACACATGCGCAAGGTCCCATCAGCTTTCCTTTGGAACAAAACAGGCGCGCCATAAGGAGCTTTTGAAGGGCACAACTGTCCCGACTCGAGCAACCCATCCAATTGCTTCCTCAGCTCGACGGCTCGGTGGCCCCATTCGATAAGGAGCAAGAGCGGGTGGTCTCGTTCTGGCTCAAGCTCTATTTTATGATCAATAGCCCTTCTCGGTGGCGGGCACTTAGGCGGCTCGGGCGGCATCATGTCCTCAAACTCCCAGGGACGGTCCCAATCTCATCGGGAACATCCACAACCGATCCGGCTTGATCTCTATCAAGGCACACAAAAATGTTTCCTCCCGCGCTTAAGTCCCGCCTCAAGTGTAGAGCCGATATCAATCCATTTCCGAGTCCTTTCCCTTACCCGTTTTGGACCCGACGGCACACGAAACAAGGATTCCCTTCGTCCGCTATAAACATACCCCCAAGATTAGGCATAATCTGACATTTGGCCTTCGACAAGAAGTCAATGCCCAAAATCATATCAAAGTCATCAAGCTGCATAGACATCAGTTGGCATTCACCATGCCATGTCCCAATCTTCACACTCACACAAGCCGTACCGCCCACTTGTTGAGCATCAAAATTTACTGCCTTGATCCGACTACTGCTCGGCAACAAGTCAATACCCAGCAACTTCACATTTTTCTCGGCCACGAAACTGTTAGTAGCACCCGTGTCCACCAACGCCATCACTTCGTGCCCATTAATCACAACTTTCACGTACATCAGCCCTTGCTTCTGAACCATCTTCTCAGTTTGCAAAGCATTTACCATTCGAATGGGATTAACCCGCCTAGGGGCATCCTCCTGCTCCTCGGGCCCATCATCCGCATCAGTAATGGCATTCAATTTCTCCTTCTTTGGACAGTCCTTCATAAAATGAGGACCATTACAGATATAGCACGTCTTAGACTTCTTGTTTCCGTCTTCCTTTCGGGTCTTACTGCTACTTGAAGACTCGTTCCCCTTCTTCTCAGTCCGGTTCTTATCTCGTTGCACCCCCTTGCCCTTCGCAGCCGTGCCCTTGCCTTTCCCGGACTCATTAGAAGGCCCAAGTTTGTAGTCAATCAAGCTATCAGCAGCAGTAATCGCAGCAGCCAAGTCCTTAACATTCTGCCTACGCAACTCGGATTGCGCCCAAGTCTTCAATCCCGAAATGAAATTAAACAATTTGTCCTCCTCCGACATGTTCTTTATATCCATCAACAACGAAGTAAACTGCTTGACATATTCACGAACCGTACCCGTTTGCTTCAGATTTTTCATGCTCTCCCGAGCCAACCACGCAGCATTGTTAGGTAAGAACTGATCCCGAAGTTCTTTCCTAAGCGTCTCCCATGATTCAATCCGAGGCCTACCTGATTCGTCATCATCAGTCCGCGTACGCCACCATAACTTAGCATCACCCACTAAGTACATCGAAGTAACATTAACCAACTCAACTTCATTAATGCGAGCAGCCTTGAAGTACTGCTCCATATCCCAAATGAAGTTTTCGAGTTCCTTCGCATCTCTTTTCCCACCAAACGCCTTTGGTTCAGGGACTTTAAAGTTCAACCGGACATCACTTGTACCACCAAGACCCCCAGCAACAGCCCGCTTGAGGATGGCTATCTCCTCCACCATGGACTGCCTACTTACCTTCACATCATCTGTCAGGGTAGCAACGGTTGTGAACCAATCCGTGAACTTGGCATCATCTGCTTTCATTAATGCCTCAACCTTTGAACGTAACTCATCCAATCCAGTACTAAGGACCTGGACCTGATTTGCCAACGGGAGATCCTCCGTTGACAAGGGAACGCCAACATGCTCCTCTAATCTGGCCAGCCTTTCTCCTGTTGGGTCTACCATTTTCGTCGCAGTGGAATACTAGCTTCAACCAGGCTCTGATACCAATTGTCACAGGTATCGTCGAATTTTCACCAAGACGTACACCCGTGCGGCTTGCACTTGCCCAAGTACAAACAGCCCTCTTCAATCTCGTTTTTACAACTAAGGCAATAACAATAATCCACAATAAAGCAACACAATTTACAGGAACACCTTCCCAACCTTTATTGCTCAACAATACAAGGATTACAAGAGATTAAGGCCAATGCCCTTTTAGAATGCCTATCTATCTCAAGTGTGTGTGTGTGCTAAATTATAAAGCACCAACTCCTCTGTGTACAATCTGATAAGCTACACTTATATACTTGGGATGGACTACAATAACTGCCCGCAACTGTCGTGGAACATGGCAGTGGAGCATGGCAGTTACGTGGGTGGGTCTGCTGAAAAACCGCCACCCACGATCTGCACATAACTGTCCACTCATGCCTATTTCCTCGCCGCAATGACCCGGCCAGCTCGTTGCCCGGCCAGATTGTTCAGCTCGACGTTTGCTCAGCTCGACATTGCTCAGCCCGACATTGTTCAGCTCGACATTGCTCAGCCCGACATTGTTCAGCTCGACATTGCTCAGCCAGCAACAATGCTCAGCCCGACATTGCTCAGCTCAACATGGCTCAGCCAGCAACAATGTTTATCCCGTCATGCTGCCCATGTCCAAACCCATGCTGCAACGTTTCTCAGCCATGACATGCCTCCGCCCATGCCATGACTTTAGTTCTCGATCTAGTTGCTTACACTTAGCCACTGAGAGAGATGGTTTTGGGAAAAATGAAATGATAACAGGCTAGGCTGTTAACAGGCATCGCATTTATGAAAACGCAAAGAGGAAGATAAATAGGGAGACACGAAATTCATGCATATGGAAACTGTTGTGAAATTCGGGATCACCACATCCACTAGCCCATACTAGCAGTCATCAACATGGAGAAAAAATTAAATCAACACATGATAATATGAAAGAACAAGAACACCGATAATTTGTTAACCCGGTTCACCACCACCCGTGGCTACATCCGGAGGCACCAAGCCAGGATATCACTATAATAATATATGAAGGATTACAACTTTACATATGCACTCACACAGATCTAGCATAGTAACTCTCCATGAGCAATCTCTCATATATATTATCTAACCTCCCCGAGAACGCACAAATAACACAGTCATGGCCGGATTGTAGGATCGCCCCCATGGCTCTCCTAGGCCCCGACCCCCCTTCCTAGACACTATTTGTGGCTCCCTTTGATATCCTAACTTTCTCCTCTTGGGTACAAATATTATGGTGATAGTCACAATGTATTTATAGAGATACAAAACCTACTCCTGATCAAAACCTAATTTACCCGGAGTCCTAGAGACGGAAGGAGTATAACTTTAATTAGGAATACTAATATTAATTTCATATGTGGACTCCTTTCCAGAAATCCGTCCCCGACAATTTGTTCCTTTGGGCGGTCGCCCACCTCCTCTATGGGCGGTCGCCCACTTCAACAGTCCGCTCCGATTTTCTGCTCCTCCATGGTTTTGATCCTCTCCTTGTTTTTGGCTCCAATCCCAACAGAAACTATAAACATTTAAGGCTTATTTTATTGATGTACATTTGGGTCTCTCAACTCTCTCAGTCTCATTTATTTCTTGATATATTTTTTTTTTCACTACTCACACACACACACACTCACTCACTCACTCACACACACACCCACACCCACACACACACATGCAGAAGCGTCTAAAAAATTCTAAGGAGAGAAAGCCTTTCCTCTAATTTCTGGGGAAAGAGGAATATACTCCTTCTGTTTCAATATAAAAGAGATTAAATTTAAATGTGTGAAATTAAGAAAAATAAATAAATATTTTAAGTATGAAAAGTAAAATAAAAAATAAAATATAACATGAAAGTCTCATTATCTATTTTGGGTAATATAAAGACGTCCAAAAAGAAAATTAGTTTTTTTTTTTAAATTAGGACAAGGGAAATATACCAAAGAAAATTAAGTCATAATCCCTCATTCTAACCCAAACTACATCCCCAGACATAAATTTATTAATTCTACCTCCTAATCCTATTCCAAAATTAAATTAACAATATAATCTCTTGATACATTTGAAATATCTTTATTACATATCCCTCCCTCATCACACTCTCTCTCTCTCTCTCACACACAAACACAGACACTTTCTCTCTCTACTCCCTCTCTCCCGTCACCCCATTTCCGACACACCCCTCCCCTCCCCAACTTCCGGCGACGATCTCCCCAACTCCGGCGACCGTTCCCCTCAACTCTGGCCACTTGCTCCATTCCACACCTCCAGCCACCCCCAGGGGCGGAGCCAGGAATTGATCGAGGGGGGGGGCAAGATTATACGGGGGTTCGGGGGCAGCGTCCCCGAAAAAAATTTTTCAGGTCGGACAAGTAAAAAATGGGTCGGATCCATGAAATACAATGTATTTTAGTTAACAAAAATGATAAAAGTAAATAATTCAAAGAACGATTGAAATAATGTTGAAGTATTTAACGCAAACAATTTATTAAAATATATTACTCGTACAAAAAAGAAAATCAAATTTGCTAATTAAACTTGGGATAATAGGAAGAAAGACCAAAAACAAAAAAAATGGAAAAAGCCTAACTAATTAATTAAGATTGAAAAAATGTGAGGAAATTAGGAGAAAGAGAAAAACAAAACTGTTAAGAGAAAGAATAGCAAAGATGGAAGACAAATAAAATAATTGAAAATGTAAGTAGCAGGGTTCGAACATGGACCAAAGGCTTTAACTTCACCCCTTTTACCACTGAACCACACCACTCACTGATATTAATCTTGAAGTTAATTATATATAAAACAAAAATATGGGGGGGGGGGCAAAAAAAAAAAATTTCCACTGCATTTCCGCCGCTGGGGGGGGCGAGTGCCCCCCCTGCCCCCCCTGGCTCCGCCCCTGGCCACCCCTCCCCTCCACCATGCTTCGTCGCCATCAACAATCCCGGCGAGATTTACAACTCCGACGAGATCTAAGCCAAGTCTCCAAATCTGTTCAATTCCATCTTTGGTGGGAGAATGTGAGTGCATATTTTGGGTTTATCAACCTTGTGCTTAACGAATTAATACAGAGTCCATGCCCAATCCTTTATTTTTTTCCCTGGCTCCACAGACACAGGACCCGTTGGTCCTCTTTTATTCTCTGATATTAAGATTTATTCTTCCAGGCACATGAGCAACTTAATGCAGTTCTGCTGACACTGCTGGAAGAGTTGCCATCAGATGCAACAATATTATTGCTTGGGGCATCCTCAACTGTGATTCCTCATCCATATGGTAACCATTCTTCTGTATTTCCTTCGCAAAATGTGTACGTTCAATTGAATGCAAATTCACTCTTAATTTTACTGGTTTTAGGAGTCGATTATAATTTTTCACATGTTATTTTGCACTCAAAAATTAAATTTCAAAAAACCAATTCATTCATTCATCGCCAATAATTTGTTTGCCAGTCCTTTATGTTGCACTTGGGTCTACATCTGTACTTAAGTTGGAGCTTGTTCCGTAATTGCTTGATACAGCTAGACTAGATTAATATTCATCTGATCTGAGGAATAGATGATAATAAGACAAAATGAGAAGTAATAGCCTCTTTAGACAAATGTTCTAGCCTTCTGTCTGGATTGCTCATTGCTGCTGAGAGAAGCCAAGCTTCCATATTCAACTAGGCAACTAACATTCTCTTCTTATTTTCGTTTGAAGTATTACTCACATTATGGTTCAGTTAAAAGTAACTACTATGATGTAGAGTCGTCAAGTTGGGACGGTCCCGTCGGGACGTCCCGTCCCGCCATACAAATGGGACGGGATGGGACGGAATATTTTAGTCCCGTCCCGTTTTCGTCCCATCCCGTATCGTCCCGTTCCCGTCGCGGGACAACTTATTTTTATCCCGTCCCGTTTTCCCGTATTGACCCGTACAAGTATTAGGTCTCACTTGTGAAGATCTGTAATTGGTCTTGCATTTCATATTCTCACCTTTCCATCCAACTCCGTAACCATACTCTAGTGGTGAATTTACACTATGGTTTCTGAAGAGCTTATAGTCCCCTGTTCTTCCGTTCTCCAAGGTAATGTCTCTTATACTAATCTTCTTTGCCTCCCCCTTTCCCCACTTTCTTAGGTCTATCATGTTGTCTATGTATTCCTTGTTTGTAGTTTCACAAATTTAAGTAGATAAGTTAACTGCTTCATTGTCAGTAGGTGGTTCTCGATTGAGTTCCTGTAACCGTGTTTTTTCCCAATTAGAATTGTTTGTTCGTCTAGTTTGAAAATGCTGCTTAAGCTATTCAGTCCAATGAACCAGAAACACCTTAGTGTATGTGTCATCTTTCTATTTTGGTTTTGCAACAGTTTGTATTAGAGCTCCTGTACGTAGAATAAACTTGTTCTTTTTCTTCTTAGGAGAAAGATAAACTTAATTGATGACGAAGTATTTTCGTCCCGTTTGGGTCCCGCGGGATCCCGCGTCCCGCAAATGGGACGGGATGGGACGGAGTATTTTTGTCCCGTCCCGTTTTGTCCCGTCCCGTTTTGTCCCGTTCCCGTCGTGGGACAACGTAATTTCGTCCCGTCCCGTCCCGTATTCCCGTATTGACGGCTCTACTATGATGTCAACCAAGTTGTTTTAAGAATAAGAAAACTTTTCTCTTTATGTATACTTAACCATTTATTTGGAGCGGAGGAAGTAGTAATCATTTTTATTTCCATGATAAATACTATAGTAGATTTGTCAAACTATTTGAAGATTGTTTTATTATTCACACTAAATTCATTTATTCATAAAAAAATTAACATATTTAAAACATATAAAAAAGAAAACTAAAGAAATAAAAGGCAAAGCATTGTTGATCTTCCTCCTCTTCTTCTCCTTCTTTTTCCTTTTCTTGGTCTATGAATTATTTTTCTGCTTTTCTGAATGCTTTTTCTGCTTTTCAAAATTCTATTGATTGATAGTGCTCTAGGGCTATACGGACTCGAGCAACTAACAACAATAAAAAAGTTCTCATATGTTGGTCGCCGGATTTGGTCGCCATAGTTGGTCGTGTTCATATTAGTTGACAACTGATAAATTATTGATAATTTCTCAGTTGTTTGGTCGCCCAAGTTGAATCGTGTTTTTAATAGTTTAGTTGAAAATTGAGAACTTACTGATAAGTGAAGTTCTCAGTTGTTTGGCCACCGGAGTTGAATCATGTTCTTAGTAGTTTAGTTGACAACTGAGAACTTACTAATAAGTTAAGTTCTCAGTTATTTGGTCACCAGAGTTGAATCGTGTTCTTAGTAGTTTAGTTGACAACTGAGAACTTACTGATAAGTTCTCAGTTGTTTTGTTGCCGTAGTTGGTGATCGTCGGAGTTGATCATATTCTTAGTGGAGACAACTGAGAACTTACTGATAAGTAAGGTTCTCAGTTGTTTAGCCGCCGAATAGATCGCCAGAGTTGATCGTGTTCTTAATTGTTTAGTTGACAACTTAGAACTTGCTGATAAATTCTTAGTTGTTTAGTTGTCGGAGTTGGTGATCGCCGGATTTGATTGTGTTCTTAGTAGTTTATTTTACAACTGAAAAGCTACTAATAAGTTCTCAGTTGTTTGGTCGTCGGAGTTGGCGGTCGCCGAAGTTGATCGTGTTCTTAGTAGTATAGTTGACAACTGAGAACTTACTGATAAGTTATCAGTTGTTTGATAGCCGGAGTTGGTGGTCGCCGAAGTTGATCGTATTCTTAATGGAGACAACTTACTAATAAGTTAATTTTTCAGTTGTTTGGTCGGCGGAGAGGTCGTTGGAGTTGATGGTTTCTAGAGTTGATCGTGTTCTTAGTGTTTTGTCGACAACCGAGAATTTACTGATAAGTTAAGTTCTCAGTTGTTTGGTCGCTGGAGAGGTCGCCGAATTTGGTAGTCCCAGGAGTTGGTGGTCGCCGGAGTTAATCGTGTTTTTAGTAGTTTAATTGACTAACTTATTGATAAGTTAAGTTTTCAATTGTTTGATCGTCGGAGTTGATCGTATTCTTAGTAGTTTAGTTGACAAGTGAGAACTTACTGATAAGTTAAGTTCTCAGTTGTTTGGTCGCCGGAGAGGCCACCGGAGTTAGTGGTCGCCGGAGTTGGTGGTCACTGGAGTTAATCTTACTGATAAGTTAAGTTCTCTGTTGTTTTGTCGCCGGAGAGGTCGCTGACGTAAAAAAAAAAAAAATCGCCGGAGTTTTCGACGGAGTTGATGGTTGCCGGAGGTGACCGGAGAAGATGGGGAGGGGGTGCCCTAAGGTGATGGTGGTTGGAGAGATTAAATATTGCTTGTCTTGTGAGGTAAAATTGATAAGTTTTAGGGAAATCCCTCAATATACCAGCTGTGCCTTAAATTTGAAATCTTCCTTATCCAAAGATATAATACTAAAATTACTCTTATACCTTAAGGTAGAAGAGAATTTTTTTTTTTTCACAATTAATCGCTTTTTTTTTTTTAAAAAAATCTCATATTTTGTTAAGCAATCCGCTCATATATTCAAATGTATAAGACGAATCGAACTCTTATACCTAGGCATAAGAGTGGGTTTATATGGGATATGAATTTGTATGAAATTTTGATTTCAATTTTCAATAGTGTGTGAAATTTTGAATCTCGTCTTGACTTTTATGAAAAATGATTTAGGGTGAAATTATTCCTTTTTGAGTTGATTTAAGGTCGTTTTGATTTAGGACACGTCAAACAGCTAACGGGCCTAGGCCCAATATTCTTGGATTTAATTTTGCAATTTCTTGTGCAATCCAAGTCTAACAGTAAAGCAACTATCTATCTAACAACAAACATTTGAGAGCTCAATATATTTTTCATTCCTTTTCTTAAACAAATTGTCGTACATCACAATTTCATACTTTTTTTTGTAATAACAAAGGAACATTAATGAAATAATAATTTCTTCTTACGCCTTAGCCTCTCCATCCAAAATTCTTCTAGGGCAATTTCAAAACCTGCAAAACAAGAAACGATACCCGGTAAGTAAACCTAAATAACAACATAATCCGAAACAATGAGATAGATGATTTGAAAAACTTACTAATAATAATCAATTTTAATGATTCCAGCGACGGGATTAGCAATTGTTGCAAATGCTTCTCTAGAGAGATCAAGAGTTCCACCACATCCTGGACAATGATCTACAATTGTCACCCTCACGCTCTGTCCAGTACAAGGGTGAGGCACGGGATTTGTGGGACCGGTGCAGTTAACTGTGAACACTGTACCACAGATGGCTCCATTATTCCACAACGGATCACTCGCTGCAGCTACCCACACCCCATGGTCCTGGCTACCATAACATGCCGAAGCTGCATGCACCAAACATTCACAGTACATCAGACTCTAGAACCCAACAAAATAAATATGTAGGTTAATTATCAAACATAAAGAGTACGTGGAGGAGAAAGGGCGAAATACTCACGAACATAGCTATTGTAGAAAGTAGCAGTCCCTGGTGTAGCGGAAACCATTGACAGTAGGCTGGAAATGATGCCAACGACGAAAATAGCCTTCATTTCCATGGCTTTGCTTCAAATTAAGGCTTTAAACACTTTGTTAATCCAATGCCTTAATGCATCTTACTCATAGGGTCCATTACATTTTTATAGGTGATGATCAGAAGCAATGAGGGTTAAGTTGGATAATTACCATAGTTTTGGTAACTAATTAATTATGCAACTTTTAGTTATACAAAATTAATTACATGATATAATTATTTACTAAAAACAACTACTCTTGTGTTCATTTCGAGAATGATTTTGGATTTCATAATCTAATCCCTACGTTTTGCCTGGTTCAAAATTGGAATATAATTAACTCAAACTAATCTTATCCACACACCAGTATGAAGATAATACATTGATTAACTGTTCTTCCATTTTTGGTCCAAAAAAAAATAAAATAAAAAGACTTTTCTTCTATTTATAATGAGCTTGGATGGATATAATTATTTTAGGCCAAAAAGCATAATACAGTAGCAAAATTTACATAATAAAGTATGATAATGAATATTGTGAAGGTAAACCTAAATTAAAATGACAAAATTTATAGTTTATTCTCATATTTAATATGTTTAAGAAATTGTACTTTTTATACTTAATCTAACAATAATATCCACAAAGCTAACATCGATTGAAATGTGTACACAATAATTCTGAACCTAAATAATTTGTCTCACTTTTAAAATTTAGCTACATTTATAAGAAAATTGACACTTTTGAGTTTTAAATAATTAAATTTTAGACGAAATTGAACAAATGCACGAAACGTGACTTTTTAAAGGGGTAATTGTTGGACTTTTATTAGGCTTCTTAAGGATTTAACTGAAAAAACTAACGGAAGAGAAAACGGAAATTGAAAAACAAACCACAAATAGTCGAGTCTTGTGTTTAACACAATTTCCGTAAGAAGTATTTGCCCCGCACAGGTGCTTACGGTTGAATGGCAAACTCCTCGTAAGATAAAACGACTTCTAGTTATCTATAGGAGCACTCCAAATAAATAACTCTAGCGAAAAATTGGCTATTTGGAACTTTGGACTTGAAGGAATTATATGCAACAATATGAAGATGATTAGGCAATGTTAATCTATCTCAAAGAGGGTAGGAAAGACTCAATTTATTGTGTGTAACAATTGAAATTCGGTAGGGGAAGTATATAAAGAGAGTTAAGGGGTTTGTGCCTTTTCCCGCGAAAAGACACAACTTTTCTGTTTGAATTGGTGACTGTTCAGGATCTGCTCGGCCGAGTCAAGGGACTCGCTCGGCCGAGCACCAAGCTGCACGGCCGAGTCAAGATACTTGCACGGCCGTGTAAATCACACTGCTCGGCCGAGCAAGGCATATGCCTCGGCCGAGCAAGCTTGTCCAGAGACTTTGCCAACTTGTTGTGCTCTGCTCGGCCGAGCCAAGGACTCTGCTCGGCCGAGCACATCAAACCACATTAAACACCCTTTAAATAACTCTCGTTAAGTTACAAACCTTTGTCATTAATTTCTCATTCACCCGAAAATGGTTTTGAGACAATAAATGAGTTATATAATCTACAATAAATGTAGATTACCATTTGTAACAAGTTTCGTTAACAAATAATGAACTTTCGTTAGAAACCTAGATCAACGTTAAGTTAAACTTAACTTTCCGTTACCCATTTTCAACAATCCCCCACATGAATGACAATTTAATGCATGAATGCAAATTTCGTCCAAAAGTTCCGGCGAACTATTATTACATCGGGATAGATAGCTTGTGGCCTTGAATCTTCCCTAGTGAAATATTATCGGATATACTAGCCATTTGGTAGCGAGTCGCTTTGAACCAGTGACTGTATAATGTATACCAAGACAACAATACTCACATAATAATAGCTCTAATAGTTATTGTTCTCACGTTTTGTCCATTTCGGCCCTGGACCGTATCTCATTCATAAGCGTTCATTTAGAGGCGGCCAAATTACCTCTCGCTTATATAGGTGATTCTCACTATAAGGAGTATCATGCACTACTCCACCCGTAGGTATAGAAATCATTAAAAGTTTTCTCAACTTATCCTTACCACTGCTGCATGTGCTTGTACTTGGATGTTCTGGGAATGAGTATTCAACATCTCCAGGTTAATAAACCGAGTTGTTGTTTCCAAGTAACTCTACTAGAACTTATAACTTGGTTGTCTCATTGAACCAAGGGCCTGGGATCTCCATTTCTCAAGGTTGAGTGTCCGCTATAAGTCCTTTTGTTGTGGGTTTTAAACCCATTCCCCTTAACAAACAATTTGATCTCCTATTCATACCCTTTGGTATACGGATCCGGTTTTTGACTTCACATTGCCAGTTGTGACAGTCTCATTTGAGATCAATTGTCTTATGGTAATATGTCAATGACCATTGAGTCTTGACTTACCACGATGTTCTACACCTTTTCCTATTTCTTCATTGTCGTCACAATGCCTTAGGTCGTGCAGACATAGACTTATTCCACAAAGGAATATCTTCCAAGACCATTCAGCTTTTACTTTAGCTTTGTCTAATGACATCAACTCAGATTCCATATTGAATCGAGTTATACATATTATCTTGGAAGGAAATAATGACACTTTTATTCCAACTAATGTGAGTGTATTCTCAATTTGTGTTTAGTGTCGAATATTCAATCAGTATACTCTTTCCATACTATTGAATACCATAGGTATTGTAATCTTTAATCATAAGTATATCTTTAAGTACACCAAGTACTATGACTATACTATTCCGGTGATTGATTACAATTACAATAAGACTTTTAGTCTATCTAGAATGATCAGTCCCTTCGAGTGATCAAATTCTTCTATCGGTCAGTTTCTTCAAGTGGTTATTATCTCTGTACCGTTCCGACTTCCCAAGTATTCAGTATCTCTAAGTGGTTTGACCTTCTTAGAGTCTACCTTTCAGGAATCTACTTTACAGAGATTACCTCTCAAGATTCTACCTTACTAGAGTACACCTCTCAAGAATCTATTTGAACTTTCGAAGTACTTTTTCAAGATAATGGGATTGTGATAGGACTATTCCTTCTGATGTTCTAGAAATCTTTATTTCTAATATGACATCGGCTAATCCCATATCTTTCATGTCAAAGTTCTTCTTTAACATGTCTTTGGTATCAAATGATTCAGATGTTCCTTTAATGTAGATACATTTGTCACATTCATTAATCTAGAATCCATTTGATAACATAGTTCTATCGAACTTCTCATGCCACTGTTTAGTTGCTTGTTTTAGTCCATATGAATACACAAGTAGATCCAACACGGTTGTGCGACATAGAACGCTCTGTTGTGTCAATGGGATAATCTTGCAAGAATCATAATGTCCTTTTGACAACTAGCCTGGCTTTATACTTTTCAACAAATCCATCGGCTTTATACTTTCTTTTAAGAATCCATTTGCAACCTAATGGTTTGCAACTTGGAGGGAGATCTACCAATTCCCAAGTATTTATTAAGCATTATGGATTTTATCTCACTGTTAATAGCCTCTTTCCAGAACGAACTATCCGGACCAGATAACGCTTCCTTAACAGTTGCTGATTCGTTTTCCAACATAAATGATAGAAAATCAGGACAAAAAGACTTTTCCACTCTTGCCCTTTTACTACGTCTAAGTCCATCATCTTTAACTTGAGATGGACCGTTTGTAGTCTAATATTTAAAGGTTTCATCCTTGGCACTTCTTGTTTTTGCAACCTAACGGTTAGCATAAGGAAGATCAACCATCTTCCTAATAGAGTAGGATGCTTTTGTCCTTTAACTGTATCTTGGTTCTTCTTCTTTTTAAGAAAACCACTTACAGTTTCTATAAATTTCCTTATTAAAATTTATACATTTCCTATCATTTCTAGGAAGTATATTCTTAAAGAATATAACGTGTCTTGCTTAAGTATTACTACTTTAGCCGAATACCCCCACAGTTTAGGTATTTATAAAACAGCTTACGAATACTTCAAATTCGTTAGGAGTTTTTATCATCAAATAACTTTCAAATATATGATGATCCATTCTTTTAACTGTTAACAGTTTAACAGTTTCTGTTAATACTAGAAGTTCATATCAATAGAACTTATGTATTTAGCTTGTACCCCCACACTTGAGGTGTACCTCCACATATCAAATATTTTATGAATATCCTAATTCATATTTAATATTTTCCTTTATGTGGAGTCATTTAATTGTAATAACCATGTTATCTCCTGACAACATAGTCATAACTATGTTCAAGTGAGGTCTCTTCAACCTTGGTCTCTTCAATCCTTTGGTTTCGAAGAATACCGCATTGCCAATGGAAACGTAATCCATGGTTTTGGGTCCTATCTTAACCTCTTTAGGTTTAGATATTTCTACCTTTGCTAGGTATACCCACATAAGACGAAACTTATCAATAAGGAGTTCAACATCTCCTTAAAAGTTCTATTCTTCCTTTGGGTGTGTAAATAGCATTCGTTTGATAAATAAGTGTCAGCGTCCCAATAATTATTTTTCAAACAATACTACATACTCTCCACAATTAGGATGAATCACTAACTCATTATTTATTACTTAACCTCTTAAGGTTTCATCTTTACTATTTCAAAAGATGTACTTTGCATTATCGAGTGCAAATATCAATAGAAGTAATGAAGAACTGATTTCCACAAAGAAATCACATTTGGTTTGCGAATTAAACTTCATCTTAGGTAGTAATTTTAAATTCACTAGTCGACGGAATGAATTTAAATTTACAAGACCTAAATGAACAAGTCATAACACAAGCCAAGTAGGAAATAAAAACTGATATTTTATTCTTCGCTCTTAGGCGGATTACATTCAGATCAAGGTACCCTTTTCTAATGTAATACAATGACCACATTTGGTCAATTCAATCTTATGCCCCTAGGCTAAGTTGATCAAAGTCCAATGGAACATATCGATCTTCAGTCACATTGGCTTGAAGAGGGTTTCCATCTAGGTTGTTGATTCTAGGATGTCGACATTCCCTAGCCATATGTCCGGGTTTGCCACAACTAAAACAACTACCTTTGAACTTCTTGGCGGTTGTAGTTCCCCTCTTTACTTTCCCGGTGTACTTCCTCTTGTTTCCGGTACTTGTTTCTGCCAAGTTTACTTTCCGTCTTTTTGTCACTACACACATAGAATAGTGCATCTCGAGAAATTCCCAAAGTTCTCTTGCGGTCTTTATGCCACAACACACATAGTATTGTGCATCATCCAAGCCATTAAGAATATACATGCGACACAATAAATCGCTGTGATTCCATGTATCCAAGTCATTCTTTGCTTGGGGTTCATCCCCTTCGGATATCAATGGTGGATATTCCCAAAGAAATCGCACCAATTTTAATGTTGTCAAATAGACCAACATTTTCTGTTGCCACCTCTTAAAGTCCATCCCGGTAAGACTACCCGGTCTTTCCGCATGCACGAACACATGAGACGGAGGGGAAGCATTAAGAGGTGCGACACTAGAGATTGTACCAGATACAGTTGAAGGAGGTTTCTCACCTTGTACCGAGTGAGTCGGTGAAGGAGCGGGTGCAGCCCTCTTTAGCGTTGCTTCGCCTTGAAGGGGAGTGAGCCCGGATGACCCCGAGGAGTCCTTCTCATTAGTCATTGTACGAACGCCTTAAGAAACGTAAAATACTTCTTACGATTGTTGGACTTTTATTAGGCTTCTTAAGGATTTAACTGAAAAACTAACGGAAGAGGAAACGAAAATTGAAAAGCAAATCACAAATAGTCGAGTCTTGTGTTTAACACAATTTCCGTAAGAAGTATTTGCCCCGCTGTAAGTACGCCAATCCAATTCGCAACCTTTTAGATGCATTTTACTGTAATAAAATTGCATTTAGGGGCGTTTTGGTAAATTCCCGGCCTATCCTGAGACTTCCGGAAACGTTCCATGAGTTTCCCGCGAAGGAAGTACCTTTTGGTACATTATTCATGCCAAAGGACCCCTTGGGAATAAAACCTGTTGGACCTTTTGGGTATTTTCCCGGAATGTTCGAGCTGGTTTTGGCGCCAAAGCGGTTGAGCCACCTTGTGTCACGCGACAGCTTGAAGCATAAACCGTGGACGCGTAACGTCGTGCGACACATTAAGGCAGCCAACTGCAGCCTATAAATAAGACACTCCCCCTCTCATAAATAGATCCGAATTTTAGCCTACTGTTACTCTGCAGAATTTGCAGCGTAACGAACCTCTCTAAACACAAACCCCTCTCTCTCCTACCTTCAACCTACAAAATTCCTCCCTTCCAAACCCAATTCTCAAGCTACACCAATTGAGCCCCTTGCATCAGTCCTTCGGATCGAAGTGAAGAATTGAAGGGTTCTATATCTATTTGGATATAGAATTCGTGGAAGCAACAAGGGTAACGATTCCCTAAACCCAATCTCTCTCTCTCTCTTGCTTAATTTCTATTAATTCTAGCATTTAATTTTGTTTGGATTCGGTAATCGGATCCTAGCTATACGGATTCTGTGAATCCCAATCATAATCTCTGTTTAATCGAATAATTCGTGCAATTGAGCTTATATTGTTGATTATTTGATTGGATTTGGTGTTTGAACCCCGAGGGGTGTGGATCTACCCATATCCACACTCCCTGGGTTGATTTAGTTTCGTTTCTGTATTTCGTTCGTAATCTAGTTAAATGATTAGATACGTATAGCTTTACGGTTGATTACGTGTTCTTATTGTTCGGTTTACTTGAGATGGCTCATATGTGTCACGCGACACCTTTGTCTCCCAGTGATCTGTGTCCCGCGACACATGTGGTCACTAGTGCGATGTGTCATGTGACATACATGACCCATCTGCAGAGACCCTTTTTCCTTTGTAATCTGTTTTTAGATTGTTTGTATCAAGGATGTGGCCTCCTAAATAATGGGCTCACAATATGTAATTCTCGTTCCATAATTAATAAGATGCATTTAATCACACTTCGTTTATTATCAATATTTGCACACACTTTGGATTTACTTGGATGTTTTGATTGAAAGACTCGTCTACGGACGAGGCGTGTTGGGTGAACTCTCGGTTCTTCCCAACACGTAACTTTGACCTCCGAACTCATGTTTTCTCTCTAAATAAAGGTTTTCAATGTTTCCTCTTAAAACGGCGTGGCGACTCCTTTTTCATTTAAATCGGGAAACCCAAAATTTTCCGGGCGAGCGCACATTCGGTGGCGACTCATTTGAGGATGAAACACTTGAAAACCTGTTTTTCAAGTGTTGAGTGGGTCAAGCTTTTATTTAGTCAAACATCCAATACATCCATTTTGTGTGCATTATTTGATAATCATTTGTGATTCATACATCTTGTTGATTATGGAACTTGTGAGCCCTTTGTGCTTGTGGTCACTTTTTGTGCATTAGTCTTCTTTTGTGTTGCTCTTGCTATGGTAAAACGCAGGCTGATTTGATGATTGAAGAGGCTGCTTGGTTCGGTGACCATCCGGGTCGTGCGACACCTTTTGTCTCTGGTTGTCTGTGTCACGCGACAAAGGGTGGCGGCTGAGCAGAACATCGAAGAGCTGGTTTGAGGGCGATCCCTTGGATCAAGCGTGACTCAATTGATTGTTGTTCCCTGTTTATCCTGTGTGAGGGTGTGTGTTGTTTTCTTTTTCAAAAAAAAATAAGAAAAAAAAATCTCTTTTTTGTAAATAAAGGAATATAGTCATCCGCACACTACATCACTTAGATTTAGAACCCTCGGGTGCGATTGACGGCATCGCGGACGGCCATGAAATTCGCCTACGCTTGAGCGCCTGAAATCAAACCTAAACCCCTAGTGCATTATAGGTGGCACCACACTAAAACCTTACCCTTGATTGGTTTTTGATACAATGTTTTCATTACAACAAAATGAAGTGTTTTTGAAAAATAATATAGGTCCTTATGCCTTCTCCCAAAACCTCACACCTTGTGGACATGTTGCCAAATGCAACATGATTTCACGTGGGAACATGTCACTCTCGTGGCGTGTTCTAAACGAGAGATCATGCCGCATTGCCAACATGTACCGACGAAGGTCATGCCGGATTTTTCTTGAAATTCTTCGAAAAGACCCGTTATCTTGCCCAAATTTCCTTAGAAATTTGGACAAACCTTTCGTTCCATAAAGATGTTAGGGTTTGGGCTAGGTACCATCACCTATTATATGTTTCAAAACAAAGCATTTGATGTAATTCGAACGTTGCGTCATTAGGTTTCCCCGAGGTATAGTTAGCATGAATAAAGGCTTATCCTTTCCCAACTGTATTTAGGATTTAAAATACTGATTTATACTTGAACATAAATAAATTTGTGTTTGTGCGAGTCTGTCCGTTTCTTTCCCTCTCCTGTTACTCAAAAATTTCCCTTCAAACACCTTATAAACCCCTCTCTACACTGCGGCTACGGCGAGTTGGGTCCGTTCATCCGCCTCGGGAGGTCGTTTGGTCCGTGTGCAAGCGGTGTCGGTTGGTTTAGAATCGTAGAAATGGCCGGAAATGGAGATGTTTTACGCTCGGTCTGCGGGTGGCTCAATGACGGGGGGTCGAGACGAGGTTTGAATGAGATGACTACGAGAGGAATTGAGGGTGATCTTTGGAAGCCGCTCTAGCTCGGGAGCGTGAGGCTTGTCTCTTAGTTCAAAATGCCAAGGCTCGTGAAGAAGAGGCTCACAACCGTTTCGTAGAAGCCATGAGAGCCAAAGGGATTGCGGTACTTCTTCGGGAGGATGGTTCCTATGAAGAGATTACGGAAGATAGCCATAATGAAATCGGATCCGCTTCACTGCTCGGCCAACCCGGCCTAGCTACAATACGATGCCTCCCAGGTGAGCTATGTTCCGCGATACGATCAAGCGGTATCTCCGGGAATGATTGCAAGTGACCAAGGAAGGTTCGTTCCCCATCTTCCCAAGGGCTTGGCCAGGTTATCCAGCAAGGTGTTAGCGAGAAATGACGGTCGGCATGTGAATTTCTTTGATCTCACCGCCTCTCCAACTCCTAATGCTCCGGCACCGCGATTTCGGCATGGGTCTCGATTCCGAACCGGCTTTTCCCGGCCTCGATGCGGTGTGTATCCGAGATGGTTATCGGGGTGCTCGGTATGGTGTTCGACGAGAATGGTCGACCGGCTCTCGGGAAATCGAATAGTTCGGGACGAGTGTTTCAAAGTACCGGCGGTTTCGGACCCGAGACGGCTTTTCTCAACCGGCGGTGTGTTCCACCCTTACTCGGCATATTTATGGTTCTACCCCATACTCGGCTCCATGTGTCGGCTCGGGATTATCTTCTCTTGAGTCGGTACGGAGGTCGGTCGGCACAATACGGCTCTCGAGAACCCGGTGGGCAATTTAACGGTTATGATATGTATGGAAACAAGATCCCTAGCCGAGATTAGCTTGTTGGACGGCAACATTGGAATTCCTAGTACTTTTGGCCTCCCACTTGCTTTGCCCGTGGGACCTAATTACTGATTTCCCAATACCGTCGTCAACGGTGGCTCTTGCAATTCCTCGAGACTTCAAGTTTGGCACCGAAGTGGCGGCTTTCTTTGAAAGCAGATGCGGCAACAGATTGACGATTAACCGTGGGTTCTAGTGGTCTTAAGGTCGTGGATCCGCCCAAGTGACACCTTTGCCACACAAGTTTAAGATGCCCAAGCTAGATTTTGATGGTACCGCCTGTCCAAAGACGCATATAGACACTTATGTGATGACAATGGGGGCAATGGGCTGCACTCCCGAATTCATGGCTTCCCACTTCCACCTAACCTTGAAAGGATCGGCACTTACATGGTTCTTAGCTTTGAAGCAAGAATGCCGTACTACTTGGAGCCGGATAACGAAGCCTTCTGGAAAAGTACAAGGGTAATTTGGAATGGCGCACTACAGGATGATTTGGTAGGAACTATCCGGAAGTCGGATGAGTCAATTACGAATTTTACAAACGTTGGAACGCTAAGCTCAACGAGTTATCGTAGCCAATCCCCCTCCAAGACCAAAAGGACATCTTTCTATCATGTGTTAAGCCAGCGCTTAGGGAAGCCATTGGGAAAGGATGGTACCCAGATCTGCGAGAGATGGTGGGAATGGGAGCTAGGAGTGAAAATAGACTGTTCAACCAAACTCCAAGTGCAAACACCAGCAGCAACAACAGTGGTGGAAGTTACCGGTATCGTGCACCCAATCCCGTATCAGCAATGGCGCCAAGAGGAAGAGAGCCGGCCAAAGACAACAGTATCAATAATCTTCAAAGGGAAGTAACAATGTGCAGAATCCCAATGAGATTTCCACCTAGGCCACAACCGCGATTTGATGATTTGGGTATGTCAACGGAGGAAATTTTCAACGGTTTGCTACGAACTGGCATGATAAAGCCATTGGAGAACTACAGTCCTGCTCGCCCTAATCCTCATATGGATGCTAGCAAGTATTGCCGTTTTCACCAATTTCCGGGGCACACTACGAACTCCTGCGTAACTCTCAAGAAGATAATCCAGGGCTTAGTGGATGACAAGAAGATAGAGAAATCTCCCCGCCCAAATATTGTCAACAATCCTCTGCCGAGCAACAATGTGAATCTTATTGACTTTGAGAATGATTATTTTGTTAATGTATTAGAGTTTGGAGAACCCGTAGTTGGGAATGATAGCAATGGTTGTAATGAGGTCGAAACTGATGTAACCTCTGTTACGGTGAAATGAAAGATAACTCGTTATGTTACGTATCTCGATGATTTGCATGATGTGAATAATATTGTTGAGCTTGATGATTATGAAGAGCGCTTGATTGTTAATACTATATCTT
Organism: Adenophora triphylla var. japonica; assembly: GCA_022495995.1. Classification (NCBI taxonomy): domain Eukaryota; kingdom Viridiplantae; phylum Streptophyta; class Magnoliopsida; order Asterales; family Campanulaceae; genus Adenophora; species Adenophora triphylla. Next base: position 6,807 of record JAFEMH010005582.1, on the reverse strand, counting down.
CAATGACTCCTAGAGAATCCCCAATTTCCCTGGAGGAACTCAGGATAGCGGTAGTTTGGAAGCACCCTTGACCATCAATGAGATACGACAAGCGGCTTGGCCATACCGCAATCACCTGTCCCGCTCACGTTAGCGAGAACTCAAGGAAGCTAGCAAAGAGTTCATGGTTGATGAACAGCAAGAAGTTAATCTGTTGACTCGCTCAGGAAGAATGTTGGGAGTAAATAATCCAGGATCCGTCAGGGAAAGGGAAACGGTTGCGAGGCTCTAACCCTCGGTCCTCTCGAGAATCCTCGCGAGGCTAGACGAAGAAGTTCGGGAAGACCCGATGCGACACGGTTGAAAAGAACGCAAGCCGATATTTCTTTGTGGTCCCTACTTACATCCTCCTACCCTCACAAATTAAAGTTGGAAGAAGCTTTGGCCAAAACGAAGGTATCATCAACGCTACCCCAGAACGAAGCATGTCGGTGATTGGAACGGCGCGGTATGGGAATATCATTACTTTCACGAGATCTTGACTTGCACCTTACGGTGCGAAACATAACGAGTCCTTACACATTACGGTGCCTCTGGAGGGACGGCGGATTCCCCATGTGTTGATAGATAATGGGTCAGCCATGAATGTGTTCCCCGCCAAAATGATGAGTATGTTGGACATCAACGCGCAGAACCTCAAACCATCTAGCCAAACCATAAAGGCTTACGATTCGACGTCCCGTGCAGTGTTGGGGATAGTCTCTCTTAATCTGATGTTTGGAGGTAAGGAGATGATGGTGGATTTTCAGGTTATAGACATTCTGTTACATTCTCAGCATTATTGGGCAGACCCCGGATCCACGAGATTGGAGCCGTAGCTTCCACGCTTCACCAATGCTTAAAGTTTGTGCAGGAAGGGGTGCTGACAACCATCTATGGTGATAGTGTTATGATCGGAGAAACCAGCGCAAATACCTTACCGGTAATGGAGATCAAACTCGACCGGGAGAACCGTGCTCGGTGGGTTCGCGATTGAAAACCTAAGGGGCAAGTACTGTACCATAGATTTGACGACATCTTCGAACAAAGATTCCTCCTGTGTTGAAAATGCTAAGAGGTATGAGCTATATCCACAGTGCAGGGTGGGAAAACGCCAACGGGGACCGTGTAGGCTTGTCTTTGCCCGGCGGCTAAGAGAAATAGGCAAGGTGCAGGGTATCTTGTGACTAAGGAAGATAAGGTGTATGACAAAGCCGAGGCTTTCAAAGAAAAGATGACCTCGGCGACGGTAGAAAGTACAAGAAGCTTTGAAATGCGCCGTACGGTTGGTCTACTGAATAAGCACTTTGTCGAGAAGATGGGGATATGTTTGTTTGTCTGAGCCAAGGCGATTCCGCGGAAGAAAGAATGAAGACGATCCAGGAGGTTCGCCAATAGCAAGAACCCGGTGAAGGAAATGTTTGATAGTTTGCCCAGGCAAGGTGTGACCGCCACCTACGAGAGCGGCTACCACTTACGGGGACACGAATATGAGAATCGGTTTGAAAAGCTTGTTACGGATGAGCCCACAATATGTAAAATTCGCGGTCTTGACCCGCGAGATATTGATGGCGAGTTGGCGAGATTTGTTTGAAGAGCGAGGGGCGCATCGAGCACAGGAAGCGGTGCGTCTTTGGCGAAATGAGAGATGGAGCTAAGGAGCCGAGTGATTTGATTAACTTTTCCTCTGACAGTGAGGTGGTAGCTATGCTAGAGTTCGAGAAGGAATCTGCTGTAGAACTAGTCAAGTTTGGAGGCTGCCGCGAGAAGGACCGTTGCGGGAGTGGACTTCGTTCAGAGGACCGGTCGCCGACGGGAGACTATGATTGAAAAGCTAGGGCTCAAACCTCGTCCTTGTCCCTCCAAGTCTAAATTCATCCCTGTGTTTTGAGTCGGTCTCCCGAGTCTCTTGTTATAGAATTTGAGTCTTCGACCGGTCTAATGTCCTCACGACAGAAGAGCCGTCTTCGGATTGTAAACACTTTGTATTCCCCTTTGCTTTGAATAAAGTGGTTGATCTTTACAGTACCCGTGATTGCCAATCTAACAATTGAATGCTTAACAAAAAATAATCATCAAGATTTAAAAATAATTAAGCCTAATTCAATTGAAGATAATGCGAGACTTAATCGATGAACAATTTTTAGAAAAGATTCAAAACAGGCTTGCGAGCAAAAGGAAAGCCGGGCCCCATGCCGATGAGGTATTAACAACGGTGAACACAGGAGCAGTAGAAGAACCCAAAGAAAGCGCGGATTGGTAGCTTCTTCTCCGGAGATGAGCGGGTTGCCACTGATTGAGTTGCTCAAAGAATTTATGGATGTGTTCGCTTGGTCCTACAAAGATATGCCGGAGCTGGATGCTTCTATTGTGGAACACCAAATACCTTTGGATCCAGAAATTAAGCCAGTCAAGCAGAAATTGAGGCGGATAAAACCTGAATGGTCCTTACAAGTGAAAGAAGAAATTGAAAAGCTCTTGCGGGTAGGCTTCATCAAAGTAATTGAATATCCGACTTGGTTGGCTAACATTGTGTGAGTCACCAAAGCAAATGGAAAGGTTCGAGTCTGCGTGGATTTCGAGATCTCAATAAGGCTAGTCCCAAAGATGACTTCCCCTTGCCCAACATTGATATGCTAGTGGATGTAACCGCGAACTTTGAGGTCAAGTCTTTCGTTGATGGTTTTGCGGGTTACAACCAGATCAAGATGGCTGAAGAAGATCAGGACAAGACGGCATTTACAACTCCATGGGGTACTTATTGTTACAGTAATGCCATTTGGTTTGAAGAACGCAGGGGCTACTTATCAAAAAGCGATCACTACCCTTTTCCACGACATGATCCACGAGAGATTGAAGTGTATGTAGATGACATGATTATTCATTCGAAAGGGTCGGATGGACGACACTTCATTGACTTGAGGAAATTCTTCAACGAGACTCGAGAACACTCCATGAGATTGAACCCGGCCAAGTGTACATTTGGGGTTATTCGAGGTAAAGTTAAGGGATACATGGTCACCGGCGCGGCATTGAAATAGATCCCGGAAAGTTAAGGCAATCATTGAAATGAAGCCACCCGAGCCGTCTACGAAGTAAAAGGATTCATGGGTCGCCTACAATACATCGGCGGGTCGTCAACCGGTGACCACCATATGTGAGCCGATCTTCAAGTTTGCTAAAGAAGAACCGGGAAGTGGTTTGGAACGAGGAATGCCAACTAGCTTTTGAGAGGATCAAAGCCTATCTCGTCAATCCTCCTATTCTCTGCCCACCTCACGGAGACAAGCCTCTACTTCTATATCGACGAGTCGCGAACACGGCGGCTGGGGCTATGCTAGCACAAGAAAGAAGGATTCAAAGATTGAAAATGCCATTTATTTAGTCAGTAGTAAATTCCAAGGGAGTGAATTGAATTACTGCGCCTCGAGAAAACTTGCGCGACTTTGGTATGGAGTGGTCGGAAAGCTAAAACACTATATGCTATCCCACACCGTACACTTAGTCTCCAAGATGGACCCGATCGAGATATCTATTCCAAGGTGACGGAGGAAACATCTCCACGAGGTTGGCAAAATGGACTTTCTTCTTGGCTGAGAATTCGACATCAAATATGTGATCCGTAAGTCAATTAAAGGACGAGGCATTAGCAGACCAGTTGGCCGAATTCCCAGTCTGAAGATCAAGGGCCGGATCTCCGAGTTTCCGAGATGAAGGGATCCTCGCTATAGAAAAGCGGAAACAAGTGGCGATTATTCTTTGATGGAGCGGCTAACAAGAAAGGAAATGGCATTGGGATGGTTTTAATAGACCCAAACGACATGCATACTCCCATAGCAATCAAGTTGAATTTCTCGGTTACTAACAATGCGGCGAGTACGAAGCTTGCATAGCCGGTCTAGAAGCTGCCCTTGAGCGACATGTGGAAGAATTGGAAGTGTTCGGTGATTCCCGGTTGATAATCAACCGGACCGCCAACAAATGGAAGATTATAGACCCATGCCTCCCGAAGTACCATGCTTACATCGCGGAACTCGTCGGCCAATTCAAGGAAGTATCATTCCAGTTCTTACCGCGAGACAAGAAACGGTCGCGAGATGCTCTGGCTACCTTAGCCTCTTTGGTGGAAATCCCGAGAAGGTAAATCAATCGAAGCCATTCGGGGTCGGTAGAAGAGAAAATCCTGCATATTGTTGTGAAATAGAGATCGAGGCTGTCGGCGAACCGTGGTACAATCGGATCTTTCAATACCTCAAGCACGGAGAAGCATCCTTTCTGTTGACCAAGAAGGAGACTCGAAAAGGGTACATGCCAAGAGCTTGCAAGCCCTAAAGATTGTCGGCCACGGTATGTCATACTCGGCGATGAACTATGGAAGAAAAGGGAAGGTTGCCCGCTCTGCTATGTATCGGCAAAGAAAAGGCTCAAAGAGTAATGGAAGACGTTCACAACGGTGCTGCGGACCTCATATGAACGCTCGATCTCTCATGCCACCTGGCATCATCGAGGCTAGGTGCCACGGATCACTATGGAGGCGGATTGCATCCATTTCGTGCGGACTTGTGATAAATGCCGCGATTCTCCAATACGAACCACATCCCTCCTCACGACTTATACTTGTATGACAACTCAGTGGCCTTTCGCAACATGGGGTATTGATGTCATTGGGAAGATTTCTCCGCTGGGAGCAATGGGCATGCATTCGTATTAGTGGCCGTGGATTACTTCACAAAATGGGTAGAAGGCTGCGTCTTATAAAGTGCTCACCGCCAAGAAAGTTGCCCGATTCATAAAGGAGCGGATTTTACGTCGCTATGGAGTCCCGAACGAAATTATTTCGACAATGGAACCCATTTTGAGGAGAAACTGATCGGTTGCTCACTTGAATGCGAGTCAGCGCCACAAATCTTCACCATATAGGCCACAGACAAACGGCGGCGTTGAAAGGCGCAATAAAAATTTGGAAAAGAATTATAAAAGAAGATGGCCGAGCGAGGACGAGATTGGCCGGAAAAGGCTGCATTTAGCATTATGGGGATATCGCACTTCAATCCAGAGCCCACCGGTGGTCTGCCCATGCAGCTCGACTTACGGAATGGAGGCCGTCATTGCCCATTGAGTTAGAAATTCCTTCCCTCGGGGTTTTGCTCGAGAATGAGGTGAACCGAGATCGAATGGCTCAAAGTCGATATAATGGATATTGGCTCTGCTAGATGAACGAAGACTAAAAGCCATGGAGCATAACGGGGCATACCGAGAGAAGAATGGCCCGTGCTTTTGATAAGAAAGTGAAGCCAGGGGATATCAAAGTGGGTGATGCGGTCCTTAAGATGAAGCCCTCAAATCGAAGCAGTGCGTTGGGCAAGTGGGCACCCATTTGGGTTGGACCGTTTTTAGTAAAGAAAGTATTCTCAGGAGGAGCTATGCGGTATCGAGACTTGGATGGCAACCCATTTACGCACCCGTCAACGGCGACAAGTTGCGGAGGTATTTTTGTATGATCGAGTCTTTCCCCCTCTAAAAAAATAAATATAAAATATATAAAAAATGACGATAAATAAAGGCGCATGACAAAAATTGTCCCGAGATGAGGCTGAAAACCTCTCAAAAGGCGGTCCATGCAAAAATAAGGGACGCGCCGGTGCTAAAGAATATACCCAACTAGGCGAAAACCCGAAAGAGGGCGGTCTAGGTAAAAAACGAGGTTGCACCATTTCCCCTTCTGTCTTCCCCTTTCTTAAACACTAAAGTCAATTGAGTCGAACTACGGAGACTGAGCCCCTTAGTTCTCTTACAAAGGGAACGTAGGCAACCACTTGTGGTTCGGTCTAGCTATTTGCAAAAAGCTCTCGTCCTACCAAAATGCGTTTTGATTACAGTCCCAAGGCTGTTCATAGGATCATTTCGAGTTAATAGTCTTGTTGATGAGTTCAAGCACGACGTACCTTTTGACTCAAAAAGCATGTTGCGAATAAAAGAAAACATTGATAACATCTATTACATGCATTAAGCAATCAAAGGAGTACTTCGGTTCCCATCAAGATGAATTCCCTACTCTCAGAAACATAAAGCAAAAGAGTCTCGGAGTCTCTCAAAATAAAAGGAAAATGTGTGTCTAGAGGCTCGTCCCGGCCTCCAAATTACGGCTCCTCCTATCCTTCCTCTTTCCTCAGGTCTCCAAGGAGAGTCTTTGGGCTTAGGAATGTCAAACAAATCTCGGTTTGAGAATCCGTCCCAATTCAGGAATAACGCGCGCCGGCGAGTTTCAATCGAACCCGATCTCGATCAAGGCGGCCCTAGCAAATCCTACTCTTGCCGCCAACGCCTACTCTTGCACGAGCTCTCATCTACTGGATCATTTCTTAAAGCAGCCCTCCCGGATCTCTTGCCTCTCATAGTCATAACCGGCAGCATCGCCGGTTAACATTATGCAGGTTTCCCAGTGCCTCTATATCTCTGAGGAAGTTCGGCTGGACGGATAGTCTACGCTCCCAAGTATTCCTGCGCCCGGCGCAAGTCTCTATAGCCAGTGGACCAGAACCACGATGCTCCTCATACCAATCCGAGATACTAAAGTGAGTCGAGAAATGTAAATCCCTCTAGGCTAGTGAAGGAGCACACGAGTGGAAAGAAAGCCCTCCAGAAAAGATCGCGCTGCTGAAAAAGCTGTATAGCCTGAGGAGCTCGGTCGCTGGACATCGGAACAGTATCCAGTCACCGAGTCTCTCCCTCCAAAGCTCGGATGAATCTGCTGAGGATACCTATCTTGTACGCTCACGGTGATAGGAC